>JAMWET010002041.1:0-31145 GCA_024036415.1 Prochilodus magdalenae | reverse complement strand
GTTCCCCTCATGAAGAACACCAAGATGGACACATGCACTTCTCACATTTCCTCTACACTCACTGTGTGAAGATGTGGTTCTCAGCAGAGGATCTGAACACTGTGTACACATGGGGTACTATAGCGCTCTTTCACAGAGGTATCATCTGTTCCTCAAATTTACTTTGGACTTCCCATTTAGTTGGGACCATCTAGTGCATTTGTGGATGATCTCAGAGAGTAGTTCTAGCTGCAGTGTAAGTCGTTCCTCACCGGCCAGATATTCAACAACAGTGTCTGGCTGGTAAGACCAGACTGTCCGTGTTCCTCATTGCTGGAGTTTTAGAGGGTCTTCCAGCTCTGGCTTGGGCTCTACACGTCTTCCATCACCATCATAAGAGTGGAGGCCAAATCTCAGCCTCCATCATCATGCTACTTGTGATCTGCTGGTTATGCTACTGTTAACATACATAGTGACAAACGTGTGCAGGACGGATTCTGCTGGGATGATATGACATGTCGGACATTGTCCTCTTTATGGGCCGGGTCAGAAACTTATGGGCTTCACCTCCAGCAGGTGGTGGGACTGGAGGGTGCTCTCTCTTTGAGATACCCAGTCACCTCTTCTCCTAGCTGTAACCCTGACATCATGGATAGTCACTTGTAGGGCTCCACCCCATAACAGTGATGCCCCTTACAGAAGAGGGAGGTCAGGATCTACAGTGCTGGGTTTAGTCACGTCCACAGTGGTCCTGTATATGGTCTATTCCAGCCTGTGCTTAGTTCTGAGGAATTATTCGGGACAACATCGGTGTGTTTGTCTCTGATGAGCTTGCGAGTGACCTTTGACCCCCTGTTATGTGTGCTTCTCTACCGAAGGCATCTCAGTTTTCAGACACAGCACAACATGCCTAGAGCTCAACTCTGACTTTAGCAGCTAGCCCACAGATGAATCATCTAGACTTGGACTCTATATATGTTTATTCCTGTTTAGATATCAGAGAGCGGTTTTTGGTCTCCCATAATTAGCAGCACGGGAAATGACCAGCTCTACTGAACACCAAGTAAAGAGTCTGATCATAAAGAGGTGCAGTGCCTGAAGCTAATTGGACATGATGGAGAGATACTGCTATACTAATGAATGTTCAGTGGTTAGTACGGTGCTGTAAACGTTTTATCTGTTCCAGTTTATTTTTCAGATAACATAGCAAGTTCCCAGAAGGAATCGACCGACCGGATTGAAACTTGGTAGGCAGGCTTGACATCAGGTTCACATTGCTGCTCCAGCCCCTGTCCCCTCTGTTGGCCCATGTGTGCTTCTGGACCTGTACCTTAAGGGGGTTCTGTCATGTCACCCTGTCTTGAGGGTAAAACCTCTGTAGTCTCTGAACATCAACAAAGGCTGATCAAGTTGAAGTGCATATTTAATATTTTATTATTATTTCATATATAATATATAGTTTTTTTTCTTAATCGTCTTTAAAGAAGGTGGCCGGACCCCATACTGCGAGACACTACCTTTATCTTCTATCCCAACCGCACTGCCACCCCACCCCATGAGTGTAAGGGCTGAACTTTGTAGATTATGTTTTGATAAATGAATAAGAAGCTCATAGTTACACACTTGGCTTGTTATTACAGATCTCCATGGCAGAAGGAGGCATGAATGTCCTCTACACGCACTGCGCTAAGACATGGCTTCTGAAAATTATTGCACTCATTAGGATGACCTTCTTCTGCATGACTCTTCTGTGTGTGGGGGTCTTTCAGCTGTGTTCTGGGCTCTGCATGTTCTGGACAACCAGCGTAGAGCAGAGGTCAAATTTCAGCCATCAGCGTCTTCCTCCTCCTCAGTGACCTGCTGGAGCTGATCCTCAGTTCAGCTATAGTAATATTAATAATGAGCGGACTGTATAAAATGATCTGTGATGTTTTTGCTGGTCTTGTGTTTGGGACCAGGGTCTGTGGTCATCACCTGCACCAGCTGGTGGTGCTAGAGAGCGTCCTATCTCTGAGGTATCCAGCTGTGGCTCATGTTTTCTCTCCACTGTGCTCCACTGTGCTCTGCATCGTGGTGGTGGTGTTGGTGACTGTGTTGATGGTGCTAGGTGATGTTGGATGGCTGATGAATGTGCGTTTGTCTCTGTGGCCTTTAGCTGTGTTAGTGGTCACTAGCTAGTTTACATGCAAAGCCTTTTCAGGCCCGGTCCTGTCCTCCACCAACAGGAACCCCGGTGTGATGGTTCTTAGTGTTGCCGCGGTTACAATGTTTTTCTTGTATGAACCATTTTGGTTGACTATGGCCTTTGACCTGCCATTAGGTCTGGACAATCTAGTGTATTTACGAGTGATCTCAGAGCCTCTCCTGGGTGTGGTGGGCTATAGGGAGAGTCTTTGGGTTCAGAAAGCGCGAGCACGCTCCGATCAGAGAGCTACTTTGTAAATTAGCAGCCTTGGTGCCTGGTGCTTGTGTCATGGCCAACATCATATTTGCTAAATGAGTGCCTGTTTGATAAATGGGTTCAACTCTTTTGTGTTATGTACAGTTATTTCATCATGTTTTTGTATACTATAACTGCATTATTATACAACCATCTCTCCAAATACAGAAATTATAATTAAAATGTAATTATATTGTAAAATAAGTTTGACTCAATTCTGAATCATTTAAAATATAGTTTATTTAATTGGCTGTTATTCTTCACTGTTTTTCTGCTTGTATATATTTAACAAATAACTACATTATTACACCACCCTATTATACAACCCGCTATTAGACAGGCGCTGAGATATCTGAACGAAATCAGAGTAAGGGTATACATACAGTGAGGTATCTGAAAGAAATCAGAGTATGGGGTACACAGTGAAAGTTTTCACTGAGCCCTTTAGTATATGTATCTTTAGAAAACTAAATAAAACAGTTCATATGATAACTTTCATCTCCTAACTTCTGTCTCTATGTATAATATTTAGGGGATATTTAGAGGATAAAGTTGATAACAGTTGTGTACTGTGTACATCTGTAGTCATATATAGAGCATTGTTACAGTGTACATAAGGAATGTGTGGTACTTGTATAGTGACTGTGTAGCCCAACCCTAAAGAGATGTGGAGTTAACAGTGTATTTCACACACGTGATTTATGATATTAAACATTTCACCATGTCAGAGTATACAGAATAAACACCTGAGATTTATTATTTATTATAAGATTACAATGGGACTTCTGAGACATCTTACACACTGTGCTTTGATGAGATCCGCTGTTGGCTAACAAGAGCCTACTCTAATCCATCTGTAACTGTAAATACATCACCAGTAGAGGACGTACTTTGACTGAGCTTGCCAATGTAATGGGCAAATCTGGTGTTAGCCTATGGTAGCTAACTGATTTGTCATGCTCATCAGGTGTCCTCTCAGGCCACCTTTATACAGCAGGTAAAAGTGTCCCTAATCAGATCTTTATCCTCATATACACTGTCAGTGACCAGACTGACAAACAGTTTTTATCCACAAGCCATCGGGCTTGTGAACACCTCCTCCCCCCTTCTGCTCTGAAACTGGCTGAACTCTGACTCTGACTCCGACATGCACCCATTAATATGAGCCCAGTACACATTCAGCTGCTACTGTTATACCATACTGTTTACTTCTGTACTTGCACAGCGCACTTTACACATGCATATGCACCTTACTTGCACCCACACATACTCTCCCTTCCTTTACTTAGTGTTTATGTATATATACGTATATATATATATATATATATATGTATATATATATATATATATATATATATATATATATATATATATATATATATATATATATATATTATACTTCTTATTTTTCTCTCCTTTTATATTGATATTTATTTTTTAAGACTGTCGGGAATGGAGGAACTGCAAAGTAAGAATTTCATTGTACAGTGTAACTGCTTGTTATGCTGTGCATATGACAATAAAACTCTTGAATCTTGAATATCTTAGATAAGGCCTGGTCTGAGTGGGCCCTGTCCTGTTAAACCTCCTTATGGTTTGGGCCACCATGCTGCAGCTCAGTTTCAGGGTGTTGGATCCTCTTACAGCCTCGGCCATCTTTATGTAGGGTCACACTTCTTTTCTTCAGATCCTCACAGAGTTCTTTGCCATGAGGTGCCATGTTAAACTTCCAGTGACCAGTATGAGAGAGTGAGAGCGATGACACCAAATTGAACACACCTGTTTCCCATTCACACCTGAGACCTTGTGACAGTAACAAGTCACATGACACCGGGGAGGGAAAATGGCTAATATGGCACACTGAGGGGTGCACTCACATTCGTTACCAGTGGTTTAGACATTCATGGCTGGGTGTTGAGTTATTCTGAGGGGACAGCACATTAACACTGTTATACAAGCTGTACACTGACTACTTTACACTGTATCAGAGTGTCATATCTTCAGTGCTGTCCCTTAAAAAGATCATTTAAAGAATGTGAGTGGTGTACTCTCTTTTGTGAGATACTGCATGTTTCCAGAAACCCGTATATACCGCTTAGCATTAATAGAGCTTTACAGATGTGCAGCTCACCCAGGCCATGTGCACTAATGCCACACATGCCATCACGGATGCTGAGTTTTGAACTGGGCGTTGATAACAAGCCGGATGGGTTGTTGCTCTCCTCCTGCAATATGTGTGATTTGTGCGGACCACCAGACACTCATCCACTTCTCCTCAGTTCATCTTACATGAGCTCAGGCCCAGAGAAGTCGGCGGTGTTTCTGGATCTGTTTATATTGGGATTTTATCTTTGCAGGGTGGAGTTTAAACCTGCGACTATGGAGCACGGATTAACTGTGTTGACAGACGATGGTTTTGGGAAGTGTTCCTGATCCCATGCAGAGACTCCACTCCAGAATCCTGGGGTCTGTTTTTAATGTAGTGCCGTCTGAGGGTCCGATAATCATCGACCATCCAGTACTGGTTCTGATTTTTATGCCTTGCTCTGATCTGAGCATGCTCACACTTTCTGAACCCAAAGCCTCTCCTTGTAGACGACCACACACAGGAGAGGCTCTGAGATCACTCGCAAATGCACTGGGGAGTCCAGACCTAATAAAAGTTCAAAGGCCATAGTCAACCAAAATGGTACATACAGGAAAAACATTGTAACCATGGCAACACCAAGAACCAACACACCGGGGTTCCTGTTGGTGGAGGACAGGACCGAGCCTGAAAAGGCTTTGCATGTAAACAAGCTTGTGACCACTAACACAGCTAAAGGCCACAGAGACAAACGCACATTCATCAGCCATCCAACATCACCTAGCACCATCAACACAGTCACCAACACCACCACCACAATGCAGAGCACAGTGGAGCACAGTGGAGAGAAGATATGAGCCACAGCTGGATACCTCAGAGATAGGACGCAGAGAAAGGAACTTTTTGGAGTACAATAAAGTCACAGTGAGTTAGTAGTAGTAGTAGTAGTATGGATGGATGGGTGGGTCTGTCTACTGTGCAGTTACAAGAAGCTTGACAGCAGCTCTCATCATTAAAAACGAATCGTACTTTTACTTGGTGAGTAGGGATTATCAGTCCTCTGTCCACCCCTGCTCATGACATGTCTACGCTGTGTATATGTCAATGCTACGTAGCAGTAGCAGTACAGTGTCACCTCTGTGTTTCTGGCCAGTGGTACACGACGCATGCATGATTTGTTCTTACCTGTGTGATCAGCTCTTTGTGATGTTACTCTGCTGGAGACTAATGGTGATCTGATGAAGAGAAGACAAGACCACTACATCCTCTCTTCTGTGACAACGCTCAATGGACAAGAGAAACTGAAACTGAGGCGATGCAACAAAGCAGGACTGGTTGCTGCAGTGCCTCATGAACAAAACTCTGTTCAGGGGTCAGTCTCTTTGTACAGGGTAAATAGAGACCACACAATATACACTGGCATTCATAATGAAACATACACCACATGGACAAAAGTATTGGGACGCCTACAGGAGCTTTATCTAAACCCAGAGGTATTAATATGGAGTTGGTTCCCCCTTTGCAGTTATAACAACTTCCACTCTGCTGGAAGAACTTTCTACAAGATTCTGGAATGTCTCTCTGGGAATTTATCCAGAAGAGTATTTATGGGGCCAGGCCCTGATGTTGCACAAGAGGGCCTGCCTTGCGATTTCCGTCCAGCTTCATCCTAAAGGGTGGAGCTGTTTGATAGGGTTGAGGTCAGGACTCTGTTTGGGCCAGTCAAGTTCATCCACTCCAAACTCACCCACCCAGCCTTTATGGACCTTGCTTAGTGCACTGGGACACGGTCATGCTGGACCAGAACAGATTCTTCTTCTTCAGACCAGAACTGTTTAAGCACTGTTAGGTGGTGTAACACCGTGCTAAACTGCCCCCAAATATTTTAGAACAAGTTTGTTTGTCATAAGCTCCAAAACTGCACTGCAGCTATTGTTAGTGCACTTGTCTGGTGGTTTCTTCTCAGCGTGGTGGGGGGTTTCCACTTAGTGGTCTGCTGCTTCATTAAGCAGAGAGGTACTACGTTTCTCTAAAGGCTGGCTTCTTATAGATTGTGGTGAAGTGCAGTTTGTCTGCCATGGCTGATGGCCGACAATCAGTAGCAGGTTTTACATCCACTCACTTTTTCTAGAATTTCAATAGAAAAAGTGTAAAATCATCCAAATATCATCCATACATCACGACCACCCCATACTCTGCTCAAGTGGCCAGCATGTATAACACTGAGGTGATTGCTTTTAACAGTTGCTATGGGAGGCTGGTGACTAGACATGACTACAGGTTATAGCACACAGCTTTTCCAGTAAGGCTTTAAAGCCTCTGAAATGCAGAACCCGGGGCTCGTTTGAGAAATGACTCTGTACAGTGTGTTCCCAGAACCGTCTGGTGTGTTTGTGTTTCAGGGTGCAAGGTGGACATTGTCAGGGGGCCCAGAGAGAGCCCTCAGCCCTCATTAGTGGCCCATTACTCATTCTGCCCAGCATCTTTGAGCTACACACTACACGGCCATTAAAAGGATGATAGTAGCCTTTGATGAAATGATTATTCAGTGGTACTAAAGCAAAGGTGATCTAGCACAGTGTTAAACTCAGGTGTCCAGTCATTCCTTGGCACGTCTGACTAACACCTCTTCATAGACAACAGCTGAAGTTATTTCTTAGCAAGACTGACATGCTGCTAACTCACCCTGATCTCACCATCTCGTCTGAGAACTCTCTGATCGACTCTTTGATGACTGAAACCTGAGAACCCAGGTATTGGGAACCCTGATCTCGTCTTACATCCAGCAGACTCTACCCTTTCTGTCTCGGGAGGCCACCTGGTAAAGGCTTGACTACTGCAACTCGCTACTGGCTGGTCTTCCTCTGCAGGCCATCAGGCGGTCGCTATTGATCCAGAATGCAGCAGCACAGCTTCAGTCTTCAGTTCCCCTCACTGTCTTCCTGTAGCTGCCTACATCAGATTAAAATCTCAGTTGCTTCTCTACAAAGACACAAATGGACCAGCCTTATGGTAATGGTCAAAGGTCAATCTGTAAATCAAGCCCATCAAGTTTCAAATACTGCTACACCTTTAAGATGCATGGAAGACTAGCATCTAGGCTGTTTTGCTCTGGTGGTGGTGGAACCACTCTTATGGGCCAGTCTTATGGTAACACCTTACTGTATGGTTACTGTAATGTCCATCACAATGTTTAACAATAATTCATAACGTATATCATCAATGTAGCTGGTTTGGATCCATATTCCAGTGCTTGTTTGGTCAATAACATCTTTCTTGTTTCATCCCGGCATCATCTACTAACACACTGAACCTCTTCATGTTGACTTTACCAGACCTAGTCACCTAATAGCAGGTAACACCTCCACCAGCACCAACAACAGCGGGGAATGGATCTGGCCTGGACTGGACAGGTTTCTGGATGTAGCCACATCAGTGTTCAAACACTCTTACATCAGAGAACTGGTCAGTGGGTCCAGATTTGGTGGATGCCTTCCCTGGAACACTTCTGAGGAGAATTCCCTGTAGACTGGGATTTTAGCCACTGCTGCTAGACTCGTATGACCAGACGCTTCCATACACCTGCAGATTCCTTCACACTATGGTCTTTGGCCACGCCCACATGCTCAGTCACTCCTTTTAGCCAATCATTAACATCTGCTCTGGAGCCATTTTCCACACATGGAACGAGACATTCCCTGCACTGTACCACCTCTTCCCAATCTATCTATCCCGTCACTCACACCCCGCAGGGATTTATAGCCCCGTCATCCCCATGCAGCGCCATCTGCAGGAGCCTGAAGTCACTACCACCTTAAACACACAAGGTGACTCTGTTTTTGTCGGGGAAGCTTCTAAGCATAGAAAGAGCACAAAAGTAAAAGTGTCCAGGACACATACAGCTAGGACGCTTAGGAACTGGCAATACTGCTGTACTGGAGAAGCGTTAGAGGTGAAGCTGTAATGAGGTACAGGTGGCTTCATCAGAGGGGCTGTCATAGACAGTACTGGGGAAGGGAGACCTCTAGTGGCCTCTAATTGCTGATACCGGTATACTGTGGGAGTGCAAGAGAGCAGCCAGACTGGCCCTGTCTGCACCTTAAACTCAAACTCACTCACTCATGCAGCCTAGAACTGACTTTCCTCAGAGAGGACTGAGCAGAGAGCAGGCTAACCACTCTGACACACTCTCATACTTATTTACTCTAGTGCTTTACAGCCACTAAGGGAAAGCTTAGAGAAGCCAAGACAAAGTTCAGAGACCGCTCAAGAGTGGTTATTAGTACCACCAGCGAGTCTAGAGACGTGTGCACCCAGTCAGTAACCTCAAGACTGAGCACAGACGCCAAGCTGAGAGTCCCTCATCAAGCAGAGTGAGACACAGGTGCCACTCGTTGCCACTAATTGCGGCAGAGGGGCTCCATGTCTCTCTCTAGTGGCCAGAGTTGGCTTAGCAGGGAGGCTTCTCAAGTATGTATGAGCTTGTATACTGAGGACCTGGACTTGCCAAAGCACAGATCTTCTGTTTCAGTCGGTCTTTAGTTGATGTACTGGAATCACTGTCTTGTTCCATTACCCAACATCTCTCCAGGTTAAGCTGAATGCCCTTACATTCTCCTGTACAGTGTTTAGATTCACCTTTGAATTTATTCTTCCCTGCACGAGGATGATGGGGCTATAAATCCCTGTGGGGTGTGAGTGACGGGATCCATAGATTGGGAAGAGGTGCTACAGTGCAGGGAATGTCTCCTTCCATGTGTGGAAAATGGCTCCAGAGCAGATGTTAATGATTGGCTAAAAGGAGTGACTGCATGTGGGCGTGGCCAAAGACCATAGTGTGAAGGGAGTAGCTGAACCTGCAGGTGTATGGAAGTTTACGGTCATACAAGTCTACCAGCAGCAGTTAAAATCCCAGAGTACAAGCAAACTCTACTCGGAAGTGTGCCAGGGACGGCATCCACCAAATCAGTGCAATTCTTTGATTCAGGAGAGTCTGAACATTGATGTGGCCTACATCCAGAAACCTGTCCAGCCCACGCCCAGTCCATTAGTACGTCCAGAGTGACTTACAAGGTTAATCATATTACAGGTGGGGAATCAAACCCCAGTCTCCCACATGGTGTGGTAGTTCAATGACGAGTGGTGTTATCCGTGGCGGAACATGTGCAGGAAGGAATGGTCCAAACTTCCTCCTCAACATTACAGGAAACGTTTGGAGGGTTCCAGCCTGCACTGTGGATGTTCCTCAGTGTGGTCAGTAGAGCAGAACTGTGTGTGTATTAGTTTAGTTAGGTGGTGTTAATTGTGACCACTAACATGAAGATCAGACCACCGGTAATTCAGTGATGTAAATACACACGGGTCACTTCAGTGTTTACTGTTGGTCCTTTATGCCATGTTACAAACTGGTGTCCATCCACACCATTAGATGAGGTCACCATGACATATATATACAGTAACCATGATAAAAGGTTGTGTAATGTAATAAAATGTAATAACTAATAATAATAATACACTATGAAATAATAAATGGACACAGTGAAATGATTCCAGACATTGCTTTTGGGGTATCACAGAAAAATACATATATTTAAATTAATTTCAGAAACGTTACTCCCAATGATGTGTCAGTAGTTTAAAGGCAGGACTTTGATTAGGTTACCATGTGACACCACAAGCCTGAAACTTCAGCCTCCTAAACGCTGGGAAAAATTAAACTAACGGTTTTTTATTTATTCCAATAATTAAATACTGCATTAATTGTTTTGTACTAATTTTGAATTGAGATATCTGACTTTTATTTTGTAGTGCTGGTTTAGCTGTTTATTTAACCACTGATCTTTTTAAGGTGCATGAATATAACACTAATCAGATTGAGCTAGTTTGGACATAAACCTTTATATAATGATCTGCATATTTAACCACAGATAATGATGGACATTCTACATGAATCTGTATGTAATCTGTATGTAATTTAAGACAGCACAAACAAATACTGTGTAAATAATATTGTAATTTTACTAAAACAGAAATAGATCATTACTGAGATAGAACCTAACAGCTGGATTATTATTTTACAGGTAACGTCTGTAATTTTACAGAGTTTATATACAATAATAAAAACACAAATTATACTGTATAAATGCTGCTATTTTCTATAAAATGAGGAAGTTTTTTAACCATGTGTTATAACGATGTATGTAGTTACACATCACCTGTTACATTCAGACTAAAGCAGCAGATCATACGAACAGAATTACAGACGTGTAATTACCGTAACACTCTAGTTAACATTAGAGGCTCTGATGTTGTTGGTTACACAGTTACAGAGTGAGACAATCCCACCAGACAGAGAAAATAACAACCACTATGACTTACTGAGTAACTACCATAACCCATATGGTGACACATGAAGAGCTGATTTTGATTGACACATTCACATCCTATCAGTAGAGATCATTCAGATATACACAGTACCCTACTGTTATCAACATTATCCTCTATTCTGAATATTATACATAGGCACAGAGGTTAGGAGATGAAAGTTATCATATGAACTGTTTTATTCAGTTTTCCAAAAATACAAATACTAAAGGGTTCAGTGGAAACTTTCACTGTATACTCTTACTCTGATTTCTTTCAGATACCTAACTGTATGTATACCCTTACTCTGATTTCTTTCAGATACCTCACTGTGTGTATATCCCTACTCTGATTTCTTGCCGATATCTCAGCGCCTGTCTAATAGCGGGTTGTATAATAGGGTGGTATAATAATGTAGTTATTTGTTTAATATAGAACAAGCAGAAAAACAGTGAAGAATAAAAGTCAATTAAATAAGCTGCTTTATTTCAAATGATTCAGGATTGAGTCAAACTCATTTATTAATTCAGTGATTCAACCGGTCAGCAAAATTTAAATCAGCCTAAGGAAAAAAATAACTTTCTGCCATGACACAGTGCACCAAGGCTCTTAATTTACAGAGCAGCACTCTGATCTGAGTGTGCTCACACTTTCTGAATCCATACACTCTCCTTTAAGATAATCACACACAGGACAGGCTCTGAGATCACTCACAAATGCACTCGATGGGTGAGATTCGACCTTCGCCCTTGTGATGGTAGTGCAGAGCCCAAACCACAGCTACAAGACCCGCGCACACAGCCATAACATAAAAGATGATCATTCTAATGAGTGCAGTGTTCAGATGGTCCTCTGCAGGACACCATGTGTTAATGCAGTGTGTGTAGAGGAACATGTCTCCTCCTTCTTCCAGGCAGAACTGTAATAGTCCATCAAGCTTTTCATTTATTAATCAACCAAGCACATCTACAAAGTACAGATGTCCAGCACGTCATGGGCATCTTAGGCACAGTGAGCATTGGAGGAAGCCCCGCCCCCATACCCAACCTAAGACTTTCTCATAATTATGACTTTCTTGCAATTGCCTTTTTAGCCTTTAAGTGTGGAAATGCGATTCACATAAATAAATAAATAAATAAATAAATAAATAAATAAATAAAATGCTTTATATGTCCATCAGTTATAGAGCCGGAGTTCAGCTCTGTGTGACGAACCAAAGCCGCTGGAGCTCCGGTTTGATCCGGTTCAGTTTAACGGCTCGGCTGCTGAGAGCGAGTCAGCGCGCGCAGGTGACCGTTAAAGGAGTATGGTCGAGCGGCAGTCTGGGGTTAAACTGGGCCGGAGTGAGCCGGACCAAACCGGAGCTTTAGCGTTTTGGGTTCGTCTAACAGAGCTGAACTCCAGTCCTGTAATTTGATAAATATGTAAATAAACCGTAATAAAATATCAGTAAAACCTTTATAACAGTTCAGTATGAAGCTCCACAGTGAGTTATAACCCTAGTGTATTACTCGGTGTTCGCTCGTTTAAACGGTCCTCCTCGTCTCGTCTCCTCCACCCGGTAAGTAACGACACTGCCCGGTTCATTTCTGCTGTTTTATGGTGTTTATTTAACAAATAAATGTGTTTCAGTTTTATTATACCTCAGAACCAGCAGCTCCGGTTCGGTGCTGGTATTTAATCGGTTAAATCTGAAACTGTAAACAGTACCCGCACTTTAGAGACGGTCCCTTGCCGTCTTCAGCGATTCGGACTATTTCCATCAAACGTACTCGGCGAAGGAAAGATCGGGAACTTTGACGGAACATAATGTCTGTAGTTTGTTCCCTGGTTTACCAAGACCTAGAAAATGCAGTTTCAGATTTTAGGAGGTTGTCTGGGAGCGGTAAGAGCCACGAAAGGCGAAACCCCGCCGAATACCCAATTTCAGCCTAACTTTACCGAGGCGTGTCATTTAGCCAGCTAAGCTACAGCTGGTACCGCTGAGGGAGCTAACGGTAGCTAGCTAGCCTAGCCTCCTCAAACACCTGTTCATACGGTGTGAGCTCCATGTAAATGGGGGGTTTATTGGATTTGAGAGTTTTACAGGATGTTTAAAAGATTGTTTAGCTGAGTAACTGTTGATAAATGGACTTAAAAGCGCCTAGCCGGTACCTAGCTAGCTAACAGTGTCTGTTGTGAAGTAGAGTTAAACTGGCTAGCAGTGGGAGGAGCAGTACAGCACTCTGTGGTTCTGTAGTGGATTATAAAGTCACTGTGTTACAGCAGATTATCCGGGAAAATTACAGGGCAGGAGGGATTGGTGATGTAGGATGGACAACATTGTTGATTGGAACAGTTTGTTTTGCTGATTTTTCAGAGAGGAGTCAGAACACAGATATCATTTACCTGCTGTTTTCCATATCCGTAAAGCCCATACAGGAAGAGGATTACTCAAAACTACAAGACGAAGGTGGAGGAACAGCTGTCGTGCAGTGAGCTACAGTTTCAGGGATCAGCTCTGAAACGGGTAATCTCCTTTCCTTGTCCTGTGTTCAGTCTGTACAGGTCTAGATAGAAAAGCTGATGTGATTGTGGATCGACTTTGTTTTCCATGTGCTCAACAGATACAAGTACAGTGTACTGATGTGCAGAGACAGTGCCAGTGTCAGAGACCCCCATTAATATCCTGCTAAAACAGCAGGTGAGTTAGTAATTTAACAGAATATCACACAGAGGCTCAGCAACTAAATATAATATACCTTTTTAATATGTAGTGTTTGTCTGTTTACAGCTTTCATTTTTTCCAGGCGCATGCGTGGATGTTTTTCCACATCCCCAAATATCCCCAATCCAATTCGGTGAGGAACAGTGCTGGTGTAATACTGAGTGTGATCAGAGGGGGGCAGCAGAGGTCTTTACATTCGAAATAAGCCAAAGGAACTGGAGGTGCTGCAGAGGCAGGTAAGCTCATCCTGTTGGTGATCAAATTGTGTTTTTATTAAGTAAAGGCCACAACAGTTTGGATTTATGCTTATATCAGGACCAAGTCAAAGAAAACTGTATCCAGTGGGAGATAAAGACACTTCCTGTAGGTTGTTTGGATTAGAGTGAAGGCTGGAGAGCATGCTCTATTTGATATTCATCTGATTATTAATATAGTAAGTGCTCTGATTAATCAATCCCCCGATTAATGAATGTGATGAGAATCGTCAGTATTGAGTCTGTGTGTCTTGAGCATGTTAATGCTCATTACCCCGTGTTAGTGAAGGTGTTTGGATAGTGTTAGTACAGTCTAAAGCTTTATGGAACTGATGTTCTCCAACATTACTGTCTAAATTACAAACCACTTAATAAAACTGCTGTTTATGCAGCTTTTCCTCCTATTTGGTGAAAAAAATCATTTCCATCAGTGAGTGCTCCGGCTGAACTGGGAGTTTAAGGGTCATACAGGGCCAAGATCATCTTCTCTGCGTGAGTCACCATTTGCTGCAGATTAATGATATTATCAGTCATATTTGAGTATTGGTATTATTACTTTATTATTCTGTTATTCGATTTATATTCTCCTTATTAGAATGGTTTTTCTGCTGTTTCATTGACGACTAACCCGTCCCGCAGTTTTTGAAATACCCGAATTTGAATATTCTGTTCCAGCTGCAGATTGTCCGGAATGATGGTGTGATAGGTGCTCGTATACAGCTTTTTGATCGGATGCACGGATTCTGAGTAGGAAGGAATTTTCCCAGAATTTTTTCCCATAGAGAATGAATAGGGTCAAAAACGCATGCCTCTCCCCTACTTCCGCTCGACCTAGAGACACCAAATCGGATACACTGGCTCAGGGCGCAGCTCGCACTCGTTTGTTTCTCTTTCTTTTTTCTCTTTTCTTTTTTAAAAGAGGATACCATAGCAACCGCCTAGCAACACCTTGGCAACCACATAGCAACCACCTAGCAACACCATAGCAATCACCTAGCAACACCTTAGCCTCCACCTAGCAACCACCTGGGATACTGTAGCAACTGCCTAGCAACACCTTGGCAACCATCTAGCAACATCATAGCAACCACCTGGAATACCATAGCAACCACCTAGCAATACCTTAGCAATCACCTAACAATACCATAGTAACCACCTGGGATGCCATAGGAACCACCTAGCAACACCTTAGTAACCACATAGCAACCGCCTGGGATACCATAGCAACCGCCTAGCAACACCATAGCAGTCATCTAACAAACCACCTAGCAACACCATAGCAACCACCTGGGATACCATAGCAACCTCCTAGCAACACCTACAAAGTGATAGATTTGACTTCTTACTTGTTTGTTAATAGAAGTGCACTGACATCTGAAAAGTGATGGGAGAGCCGTATGTACATTGTTTATGAAGTGCTGTTACTTCAGGGGAAGGCTTGGTAACGCCCATATCTGTATAAGTTGTGAGGTGTTATCCTGTGAGAGAGGTTAAACACCGGCCAGCATGCTTGTGGCAAGGCAATGTGAATTATCCGCATTTGAATGGACTTATGTCTGGTGACCGTACAGGCCACACCTTTTGTTGGAACTCCCCAGAAAGCTTCTCAAACCAATTCAGGACAGCTTGGGCCTGAAGGCATTATCTGGCTAGAATATCCCATAATTGTAGGGTCATAAAAGAGGGCCTGTCAAATTACACTGCAGGATGAACTAGGATCTCTGGAACTACTAGGAGCTCTATAGGTGTGTAAGAGCGATGGTTATATATGATCCACAGTGAATTAAATACTCTGGATAGGGTTTTTAATAGGGCTGGACCCGAATTTTGTCAGTCGACTCGGATTCATCCGTCCTGGCCGACGATTCGACTATTCATTCATGTTTTTTCTCCATGTACATTATCTAGTAATCTGTAAATCAATCTGCATACGGTTCAGATCTGATGTCCTCCTCATTTAGAAAGTCAGCAGAGTCACAGGAACATATTTCTGAGCTAAAAGAGACGTGGCGTATGATGAACGATCTGAACTGGAGCCTGATTTAATTACAGGATACAGCGCCGGGCAGCAGCTCGTATTTATGCTAAACATTAGCGCTTATAGCTTATAGTCTTTTTAATTTCACTTCTAACAGCTTCTTCAGTAGGAGGACCCTTCGTCTCTCATCTCTCATAAATAATGAACTGCTAAATAAAACCAATTTGGCCAATATTTAAATTATTTATAGCGTATTATTACCGCACTGAAATAATTATTTTTGATTTATCGGCAGGCATATTAAGTGACTGTACTTATCTTTAAATAAAAATGATCTTAGCTGCAGACGAATAAATAAACATATCTGTAATTTAGGTTCTAAAATAATGGAATTATCATAAAACAAACGTCTTCGGTCCGTTTTTCCTTCACCGCAAACAGCCGTTACGTCTAAACCGAAGGTCAGCTCACTCGTTTGAAGCAGTGTTGGATGTCTGACTGAATGACGAGCAGAATTCGGTTTCATTTGTTCGGGTTGTCTTCTTCGAAAGCTCCTCCAGACTCCAGGCTTTCTCTGAGACATCGTTCCTCCCGTGTTTCTCAACTTCACAGATTTAGCTTCTTTCAGTGGTGAACCGCTAGCGCACGTCGTCACGTGGATTTAATTTTTTAGCAGCCTGCGTCACAGCCCAGCTAGAACTTAAATATAGATTTATTATTCCCCTTTAATAATTATTACAATGTCTTTTAAATTTCTAAAGTTCTTGTGCATTTTAGTAAGCTTAATCTGTTTTACAAAGAAAAAAAAGGTCACTTTTGTCAGTCGACTTGAAGGGTCTCAGTCGACTTAAAGGGTCTCCGACTGACGATTCGACTCGTCGACTTCTGGAGGGCAGCCTCTACAGGCCGACCAGTAAAACAGTAGACTTGTATAATAAACTGAGCTGCTTTGTTATTTTGTAAACTGATTTTATTGTTTCCTTACTCCTCTATTGTGAATGAAGTATTATCAGTATGATACATAAATAGGCAGACACTGCTCATCTCCATCTTTCCGGCTGTGTACACGCTCCTTTATGAATTATCCATATTTCTAGATCCATATTTATATATATAAAACCATTTGCCCCCAGAACATCACAAAGTGGACTCATGTTTTGTTCAGGGAGCTTATATAACCAGATATGGAGAAAGTGGAAATAATATCCTGAAAACGAGTAAAATCAACACAAGGAGAAACAGAGCTGCCAGCGGTATGAAAGGTGCTCTATAAAGAAATGTATTATTTATTATTATTATTTTAGCAGGAAATTCCACTGAGGTCAGTAGAGCCGTTTCTGTAGTAAGACTCGGCTATGAAGGCCTCTCCAGTAATACTACACGCCTTATACAGACATTGGTGCAGGTTATGTTGTGGTACGCTGTAATTTCCAGTCCACTAGATGGCAGCAGTAGAAGCCATATCGAATTAACATGTTGATGGTGTGTTTTCTCCAATGTCTTCCTGTAACGCCGTGAGCAGTTCAGTTTTGAAGGCATTAGTTTCCAAGGCTGGGACCGAATCATCACGCCGATCCGGGGATGAGCGAGAGGCACCAGGCCTTGATGCAAGCACCGCTAAAATGTTTTTACTGTTTTGCCTGCCATATTCCCGCACTTAAATAGATTGTGGTGTAGGGCCAACCTTTAAAGAAGATAAAGTCCCAGTTCGTTCCGCTCAATGTGCTTAAAAAACAGTTTTAAACTGAAAAGCCTAGCCACACATGTCTACTCCATAGTTTGCCTTCCGCACCTCCACTGATGTCTGTTTTGGTGCAGCTTCATGACAAGAGGTCTGGAAGAGCACTGCTCCTGCAGTCGGAGCCACTTCAGAGAAAAAGGGGAAGGAAATCACAACCTCCTCGTAACTCAGCCCTCAGAAATCACCTAAGCAGCATAATTCCCCCTACCCATTCACCCTGTACCCATAGCCAGCTGTCCACTGACACACCTTCCTCACACCTCACAACAGAGAAGACCGTCTAACCAGCCAGCAGTACAGAACTAGCCCCTGTAGTAGACGGGGTTTAATATGGCGGAGCTGATTCTCCCGGTGCCCCAGCCTACAGGTTCTAGATCTGAGGTCTTCAAATCCAGACTTTCAAATCGATCTTGGATCTTGTAGTAAATGTTAATTAATTGAAGTGTTATTATAAATGATAAAGTGTTATTGTAATTATGTAGCCTCCTAGTGGTAACTACCAGCGATTACAAAGTCCAGAGACTCATTTCAAGGTTACTTCTTCATTATAGCGGTCACTGCAGTTTTGCAGTGCTTCTGTAATTTGGGAACAACAGGACTCAAGAATTTGCTGCTATGATTGCATGAAGCAGTCAGGGTTTCCACTGAACACCCCGAAGGCCTGCTTCAAACATATACATACCTGTATAATGTTCATCAGTTATTAAGGTCCTGTTGTTCCTGTTGTTATTGCTGCTCGGTGAGGTTTATTAAAACGGCTTTGTTGAACAGCTATGTTAATAAATAACATCTTCATCTTATTAATGCTGCAGTTGATTTTCATTCTCCTGGTGGCCACTACATGCCACACAGGTTGGATGCAAGGTTCGTACACTATTAGAAATATAAAGGAACGTCTGGGAAAAGTCTTGTATAAAAAATGCTCTACCTTCATTCACCATTATTCATGCTACATTAAACAAAGCCAACAACATTAGTCAGCATTAACTCAAGACTGAGAAGGGAGATGTGTGTGCTTCACAGCTGACAGCCCTAAGGCATTAGCTTGCAAGTTCATTCATTCTAACATTTCATGATCTTTATATTTTGGTTATAGCGTACAGAGACCGTTCTTCCTCAAATACTTGAACTCTTGAAGTCTGTCTCTGTCCTTGTAGGAGCCCTTGTGTTCGTTTCATTCAGCACTTTAGAACAACAGGACCTTAATAACTGATGAACATTATACAGGTATATTGACCAAGTGAATCTGAAGTCTTCTGTACCCGTAAAGTCAGACTGCAGACCCAGCCCCTGACTTTACAACTCGGACAGTATGTATAGCGAATTCCGCTGCTGCTCACTCAGGCCTGTACATTGTAGTTGATCTTAGACTTTCCTGACCGCAGCACCACATTCCACATCCAGATTGGGGTCTCGGTGTTGAAGCTCCCTTCATCAGCACAGACCGAGTGATGCCTAATCTTTGCCACGGTCCTGCGGTACCTCAGCCTCACCCTACCATTTATGGTAGAGGTAGATAACTCTGATGTTGGTCTGGAGGTGGTCCTGTCCCAGTATTCTGAGACTTCTGTGCGTGGCCAGCAGTGGTGCAGATGCAGTGGGATTCAGGATATTGTTCTAATGGTTTCTCATGCCATCCAGTTCATCTAATCAGTCTGATCTTGAGAATCTAATATTGTTGGTTTTGTTTAATGTAGCATGAATAATGGTGACCGAAGGTAGAGCATTTTCATACAAGACTTTTCACAGACGTTCCTTTATATTTCTAATAGTGTCTGAACCTGTGTGGCATGTAGTGGCCACCAGGAGAATGAAAATAAACTGCAGCATTAATAAGATGAAGATGTTATTTATTAACATAGCTGTTCAACAAAGCCTTTTTAATAAACCTCACAGAGCAGCAATAACAGACATAACATTAAAATATAAGTATGAAACAATAAACAGCCCAAAACAGGAAACTACCCCTGACCGGGTTAGACAAACAGAAGTGAGGTGTTACAGGCTCTGAGTATTGTAGTGCTGAGCTTTACATTAATAGTAAGTACATCTGGGGAAATGTAACCCGACTGATCTTGAGATTTCATAGCATAACAAAATATGTATTTTTCTAATTTCATATTTTTACTGAAATGCAACATTAAAACACAAACGATATAGTTTCAGAACTGTAGCTTGTTTTACAGTTAAAGCATTTTCCAGCTGAATGATTCTTGGTATGTGTATGGTAATGTATGGTAAGATCTCCAGAGGAATATTCGCGTGAATTATGGCCCATAATAATAAAGAGCCCATATCATAGAAAAATTAATTTTCCACTTTACTCTGGGGGGCGATGGTGAGCACAGACGGATATGTAGTTTCCATCACATGCACAGGTGAGCACTAGCAGTTCAACTGTGGAATAAACCATCTAAACTACATCAGGTCTTTGGTCATTCTTTCAGGTGCTGCATAAACGTATTGGAAATGGTAGCAGCTCCAAATGGCCATTGAAGATACTTGAGAGTGAGTTTGAGGCATATGCTGCTGTAATACGTGCATTCATAAAAATCGAGTGTCCATAAAGCTATATAATACTGGACATAAGTCTATGTAAATGCTCCTGAATGTTCATCATGTCAATAAGTCACATTTGCAGCCCTGTGAATGCAGGAATTGTCATGTTGGAATACCGGGATAGGAATGTTCTGTTCCTCAGTGAGATGATCAGCACAAGGTAAAGCCTGGTTGTCCAGCAGCTCAGTGTAGGCTGCTGTAGGTTCAGATGTACTGTCACCTTAACCACAGAACCCATTTCTTCATAAAACACCCCCAGAACACCACAGGGGCAGGTTTTATCCCGCTTATATTGTCAATGAAATTACAAATCTTGAGATTTGGTACAAACTGGTACAAAACAAAGAGAATCTGAAATTATTTATAATTTATTTATTCAAATATTAACACATGACATTAAAAGTAATATTAAAATAATATTTCATTATGCACATTAGTGTCAGTGGCAGAAACTAATGTTGTAGGGTTTTTTTGTGTGTGTGCCAAGAGTTTTGGATATGCCATCTGCCTCCTAAGTGGATAACAATAAGTTTGTTGTAGTGTCCCATGTGGTTGCTATGGTGCTGCTAGGCTATATCCAAATTATATCCAAAGTGGTTACTAGGCTAAATGCCATTATTGTGGTGGTTCCTAATGCTGCTAGGCCATTGTTGTGGTAGTTGCTATTGTGTTGCTAGGCTTTTGCTATTCAAAATAGTTGGTTAGTTGTTGCTGGGAAGTTGCTATGGTTTTTATATTGCAAGTGAATATCCACATAGTTCTGTCATGATGGAACAATATTGGTGTCTCAAAAACGTGAACGTGAACCGGATGTCAAACCTACCTACCAAGTTTCAATCCGGTCGGTCGATTCCCTCTGGGAACTTACTATGTTATCTGAAAAATAAACTGGAACAGATAAAACGTTTACAGCACTGTACTTATCCTGCTCTCATTGTGTGTCGATACACAAATTAACAGGTAGCGAACAAGACATGAAGAAGCAGAAGCTGGAGTAAGGTTGTCAGTCTTTACTGTTGTCTGTTTTCTTCAAGTCGTTACTTTGTAAAACTGAAATATACAAAAGGAGTGCTTATCAAAACACTGTTTGCGCTATGTAAACGTAAATATAGCATTTCTGACATAGTGTGCTCAACAGTCTGCATAACAAGATAATAAAATAGAACTTACAGGCAATGATGTCCAAGACACTAGAAGCTAACAGCTGAGACCACAGCATAACACTGGTTACTTAAGGAAAATAAGATGGCTGACCTAACAGAATCACCTGACTCTTTTTATCCAATAATATGAGAGGTTATAAAACAGAAATAATATTGCAGTTCACAAAACAACCAAAAGAGGGACTAAATGACCACAACATTAATCAAATTTAAATCAAATCTTAAAAGGACCATAACACTCCCTGTCTGGTATTTCAAAGAAAATACCACCATATAAATTACCATTAAATAAGAATGCTATCGAAAACCTTGTTCAGTCCACGGTCTTATTGCGCAAGAGAAGGATTGTCTCTGAAACGAGCCTCAGGAAGGTCTTCGTTGACCCAGAACTTGAAACTTTAAGTTAATCTTTCTGACTCTCCCATCCTGGCCGGGGAAAGTCTTAATGACCAGAGCCATGGGCCACTCATTCCGCTTCACCTGCTTGTCCATCAACAGAACTAAGTCGCCTTCCTGGATATTAGGACAGTCGTCCTGCCACTTGCTGCGGCTTTGAAGGGGAAGGAAGATATTCGTGCCTCCACCTGTTCCAAAAGACATTGGCTAGATGTTGTACCTGCCTCCATTGCTGGCGGTGGAGGTCTCTGTAGTCAAATGTCCCTGAGGGAGGCAAAGGAGTACATATCTTCTGTGTCAGAAGTGATGCTGGCGTCAAGAGGAATGGAGACTCTGGGTCTGATGTGATAGGACCAAGTGGCCTGGCATTGATGATTGCCACTACTTCCGCCATTAGGGTGGACAAGACTTCATTGGTGAGATGTGTTTATTTCTGGATTCTCTTTTGGGTAGACCTTCACCAAGCAGATCTTCGAACAAGACCAAAAGCTTCTCCCTTCACCACAGACTTCCGTGCATTTAGAGGTAACTGCCACCCCGCCATGCTCTAAGGAAGGGTCTTGCCTGTTCCATGGACGTTGCCTGGGGTGCAGAGCTGTAACATGACCATCACTCCCACATTCACTGCATTTCAAGACCACTTTACAGGTCTTGGCGAAGTGGGTTGTAGAGGAGCAACATCTAAAGCAAATATTGTTTTCTTTCAAAGACTTGCGCTCCTCAAGTGGTTTACTTCGAAAGCCCCAACATTTTCTCAAAGGATGGGGTTTCTTGTGGATAGGGCATTGTTTGGCAATGTCGTCCAGCATGTCTCTTGACCTGTCTGACTGACATGCTGAATGATGTGACGACACTTCTGTTTTGTGAGCAAAAACATGCCCTTTAATGTTCCCTGGCCTCTTGTCCGAATACAAGACCTGTTGAGGACCTATAGAGATGGTTTGGCTGACCTCTAGGGACTGTCGAAAGAACAAAGCTAGGGTCATTTCGTCTGCATGCTTCATTACAGACAAAGTCTGTGAAACATGATACTGCTCCTTGTACAGAGAGCCTTGAGCTAGCCATTTTTCTTGTAGCCCGAATGGCAACTTTTCGGCAATTGGGTTGACACCCCTGGCAGTGTCTAGATAAGAGAGTTCAGGCAGGTATCCCTGAGTTTTGGCAGCCTCTAGCTCTTTCAGCAGATCTCCCAATTCTCTAAGTTTCACTGGATCCTTCTGACTGACGTTAGGAAAATTGTCCACTCTCTCAAGGAGAGCTCTTTCTATCACCTCAGGGGAGCCGTAACACTCCTCTAAACGTTCCCAAGCTTTGTGTAGTCCTATTGTCGGGTTGGTGGAATACACTGCACGGATCCTCATGACATGATTTGAGGACCACTTCATTAAGAGATCGAGCTCCTCACTGGTGGTTAAGTAAAGCCCATCAGTTGCATTTTTAAAAGAGGACTTCCACGCCCAGTAACTTTCAGGGTGGTCATTGAACTTAGTGAGACCAGAGTGCACAAGCTCACGCCGCATCAAGTACCTTGTGATGTCACCCGTGCCTATTCTGTCATCGGTAGGCACCTGAAATGTTTTTCTGTTGATCAAGAAATCAGGTGACAGAGTGGTGCAGTGGCGATTAACACCAACTCCTAGTGCAGGTCTTTCATGCTCCTGTGCCAAAGAATCATTGCTGGCCCTAGCGGGTTGTTGACTGGGTACTGGCATGGACCACTTAGGTTGCTGATCTGCGTGAACTTCATTTCTCCCACAGTTAGTGGCTGGGAAGTCTGCAATGTGCCCCTGCATGCCGGAATGGTTCTTATTGTGCCTTTTGTTTGACGGTACGTTGTGGTTAATAGGAGGCAACAAAGATGGCGTATAAGGTTCAAGGACTGGTGGCTTCTCATCAGAGAGATGCAACTGGGAGTGATACTGGGGGAGTGCTGTTCCACATAATCCTGTGTTCGCTGAGTAGCAACTTTTGCCACATCAGTAAGATCTCTTTTGCTGCCTTCTCTAGAACGTGTTTGTACAGTTTCTTCAAACACTTGAGCTTCTGCTAGGGCTGCTGCTAATTCCTTTTCGTGTTGGAGTTCTGATAACCTAGCTGCTATGCGAGCCTCTTCAACCTTCAGATTAGCTGCTATATGTGCTTCCTCCAACTTTAATTTAGATTCTCGTTGAGCAAAGGCAGCACGGGCACGGGCAGCCTCTACCTTGGCACGTGCAGCAGTGGCAGCAACGCTGGTCGAAGAGGATGTAGACCTACGCGATGTAAGAGAATGTTCTGACAGCGTTTCTTGAATATGGTCTTTTGCTGTGTCAACATCATCAGAAGCTGTTGATTTTTCTCTTTCAGTTTCCCTGAGTGACATTATGTAGCTGTAGCCAGCTGCTAAGGGCTTAGTAAGAGAAAAGAAGTAAAGTCTGAAATGTGTTGACGAGTCCCTTGCTTTTCGCAAAGCTGGAGTGCCTGCCGTAATTGCCTTTTTACTATCCTGCTCTCAGTGTGTGTCGATACACAAATTAACAGGTAGCGAACAAGACATGAAGACACTTTTCAGTATGATTCAGGAAAACCCCTCATACGTCTCTAAATTCTCTAAAGGTTTTCTCTCCTGTGACGCCCCGGAACTTCATCCTTTTTCCAGAAACTGCTGGTTTGACTTCATGGAGACGTAGAGAAGTCATCTCAGTAAATCCACATTAGATGCTCCGTGTAAGGGTTAATGTTTAAACAGTGCTCTCTAATATCTAATACCAGCGGCACTAACAGGATGAGTCATGGAGGACATCACTGCTCACTGAATGACCACAACGAGCCGGAGACGCAATCAGACTGTGTTTTTGCTAATCACTAAAGCCACAGGTTGTTTGCAGACGTGTGAACTGATAGCACATCGAGTGCAAACCGCCTGCTAAGTGTTGTTAAAAACAAGGTACAGAAGAAGATACGTGGGCCAGTGCACTAGTTCTTAGCATGTGTGTGTAAATGAGTGTACACTTTTTGTGAGGAAATTTTATAATATATTTCCATTAGAATTGTGCCAGGGCAGGCATCCACCAAATCCGGCTCAACTGCACAGTTCTTCGAGGCAAGAGTGTCTGGACATTGATGTGGTCTACATCCAGAAACTTGTCCACTCTATCAGCTCCACTGACCATATAGGAGAACCCAGTACTTCTGCAGGTACAGACTGTAGTCCATCTGTTTCTCTGTATACTCTATTACCCTGTTCTTCAATGGTCAGGACCCCCACAGGACCACCGCAGAGCAGGTACGATGTTGGTGGTGGATCATTCTCAGCACTGCAGTGATACTGATGTGGTGGTGGTGTGTTGAGGTTAATAGAATCTCAGGTATCTGAGGTGGCTGCTATGGTATCCATCATGATTGCTGTGCGATAATATGCTATGGTATCCCGGTTGGTTGCGATGGTGTTGTTAGGTGGTTGCTATGATATACCAAGTGGTTGTTATGATGTTGCTAATTTGTTGATTGCCATGGCATTCCAGGTGGTTGCTATAGTTCTGTTAGGCAGTTGCCATGGTGTCCCAGGTGGTTGGTGATGTGTTGCTAGGTTGGTACTTTGGTATAACTGGTGATTGCTATGGCCTGGCTAAGCATTTGCTATGGCATTCCAGGGGCATTTCTGCAGCATTGCTGTCATATCTCAGATGGTTGCTATGGTGTTCCTAGGTGTTTGCTATCTTTTTCAAGGTGGTTGCTAAGGTGTTGCTAGGCGGTTGCTGTGATGTCTCAGTTGGTTGCTAAGTGGGAAAAAAAGAGGAAGAAAGAGAAGAAAGGAGGAGATGAAGAAGAGGACGAAGAGCGGGAGGGAGAAGAAGACGAGGAGGAAGAAGAGGAAGATAAAAAGAATGAATAGTAAGATGAAAGAGAAGAAGAAGAGGAGGAGGAAGATATAAAGATCAGTTGTTAAAATCGCTAACCCCACACTTTTCAGTATGATTCAGGAAAACCTCTCATACGTCTCTAAATTCTCTAAAGGTCATCTCTCCTGTGACGCCCCGGAACTTCATCCTTTTTCCAGAAACTGCTGGTTTGACTTCATGGAGACGTAGAGAAGTCATCTCAGCAGATCCACATAAGATGCTCTGTGTAAGGGTTAATGTTTAAACAGTGCTCTCTAATATCTAATACCAGCGGTGCTGGCACTAACAGGATGAGTCATGGAGGACATCACTGCTCACTGAATGACCACAACGAGCCGGAGACAGAATCAGACTGTGTTTTTGCTAATCACTAAAGCCACAGGTTGTTTGCAGACGTGTGAACTGATAGCACATCGAGTGCAAACCGCCTGCTAAGTGTTGTTGAAAACAAGGTACAGAAGAAGATACGTAGGCCAGTGCACTAGTTCTTAGCATGTGTGTGTAAATGAGTGTACATCAAATGAAGGCATCCACTGAATACGTTCTTCGAGGCAAGAGTGTCTGAACATTGATGTGGTCTACATCCAGATACCTGTCCAGTCCTTGTCACATCCAGTCACAGCTGTTATTGGTGTTCGTGGAGGTGCTACACATATTAGGCACATTCAGTCACGGGTGATTCATGTTTTGTCTTGGTTCATAAGAAGCACATGAGAAAATGAAACTAAACTTTTACTCTAAAGTCTGAACACCCACCATAACATTAAACCCACCCCCATGTATTTACACTCACCGTCCACTCTATCAGCTCCACTGACCATATAGGAGAACCCAGTAGTTCTACAGGTACAGACTGTAGTCCATCTGTTTCTCTGTATACTCTATTACCCTGTTCTTCAATGGTCAGGACCCCCACAGGACCACCACAGAGCAGGTACTATGTGGATGGTGGGTCATTCTCAGCACTGCAGTGATACTGATGTGGTGGTGGTGTGTTGTGGTTAATAGAATCTCAGGTATCTGAGGTGGCTGCTATATAATCCATCATGGTTGCTGTGCGATGATATGCTATGGTATCCCGGTTGGTTGCGATGGTGTTGTTAGGTGGTTGCTATGATATACCAAGTGGTTGTTATGATGTTGCTAATTTGTTGATTGCCATGGCATTCCAGGTGGTTGCTATAGTTCTGTTAGGCAGTTGCCATGGTGTCCCAGGTGGTTGGTGACATGTTGCTAGGTTGGTACTGTGGTATAACTGGTGATTGCTATAGCCTGGCTAAGCATTTGCTATGGCATTCCAGGGGCATTCCTGCGGCATTGCTGTCATATCTCAGATGGTTGCTATGGTGTTCCTAGGTGTTTGCTATAGCTTTCCAGGTGGTTGTCAAGGTGTTGCTAGGCGGTTGCTGTGATGTCTCAATTGGTTGCTAAGTGGGAAAAAAAGAGGAAGAAAGAGAAGAGGAAGAAAAAGAAGAAGAGAAGAAAGGAGGAGATGAAGAAGAGGATGAAGAGGGAAAGGAAGAAGGAGAAGAAGAGGAGGAAGAGGAAGAAGGAGAAGAAGAAGAGGAGGAAAAAGATGTAAAAATCGGTAACCCCACACTTTTCAGTATGATTGAGGAAAACCTCTCATACGTCTCTAAATTCTCTAAAGGTCTTCTCTCCTGTGACGCCCCGGAACTTCATCCTTTTTCCAGAAACTGCTGGTTTGACTTCATGGAGACGTAGAGAAGTCATCTCAGCAAATCCACATTAGATGCTCCGTGTAAGGGTTAATGTTTAAACAGTGCTCTCTAATATCTAATACCAGCGGTGCTGGCACTAACAGGATGAGTCATGGAGGACATCACTGCTCACTGAATGACCACAACGAGCCGGAGACGCAATCAGACTGTGTTTTTGCTAATCACTAAAGCCACAGGTTGTCTGCAGACGTGTGAACTGATAGCACATCGAGTGCAAACCGCCTCCTAAGTGTTGTTGAAAACAAGGTACAGAAGAAGATACGTAGGCCAGTGCACTAGTTCTTAGCATGTGTGTGTAAATGAGTGTACATCAAATGAAGGCATCCACTGAATACGTTCTTCGAGGCAAGAGTGTCTGAACATTGATGTGGTCTACATCCAGATACCTGTCCAGTCCTTGTCACATCCAGTCACAGCTGTTATTGGTGCTGTTGGAGGTTAGAAAGAAGAAAAGGATAGAGAAAAGAAAGAAGAGGGCAAAGAGAAAGAAGGCGAGTAGAAGGACAGGAAGAAGAAGGAAAAGAAGATATAAAAATCAGTTGTTAAAATCGGTAACCCCACACTTTTCAGTATGATTCAGGAAAACCTCTCATACGTCTCTAAATTATCTGAAGGTCATCTTCTATCCACTGTGACACTCATAAGAAGCACATGAGAAAATGAAACTAAAGTTTCACTCTAAAGTTATTTATAAACACATATAAACACCCACCATAACATTAAACCCACCCCAATGTATTTACAGTCATCGTCCACGTTTTCAGCTCCACTGACCATATAGGACACTCTGTAGATCTACAGGTACAGACTGTAGTCCATCTGTTTCTCTGTTTCACTTTATTACCCTGTTGTTTAATGGTCAGGACCCCCACAGGACCACCACAGAGCAGGTACAGAGGGTGCTCAGAGGTTTCTGTAGTTCTCAGTCACGTGTAGAGCCTCAGCGATGCCATTGGTTCAGCACAGAAAGCAGGCGGGCAGATGCTCTTTATAAATGTTCTGCCAGAGCAGCATCTGTTTCCTCTTACAGCAGAATCACAGTGACACCAGCTCTCAACAAGTCTAGGGTAAGTCTCAGTTATCTATCTATCTATCTATCTATCTATCTATCTATCTATCTTTTATACATCTTTAGACATGTTCGAGATCAAACAGTGTAAAATATAAGATTCCTCAGAATCACACTGATTGAGTTAATAGTAGTAATAGTCGTGTTTCTCATATTTATATAGACGTTTTTAAAAACTGGTGGTTGGATCTTAGTGAGCTCGTGGTCTCTGTGGTCATTTCAGTAAGTAGTGCAGGCCTGACGGTCTTTACAGTATTAAATATAATATTACTGTAGAATAAATGATCATTATCTGACATTTTTATCACAGGATAAAGAACCACTGACTCAGCAGCTGAGTACAGAATGGCACACGCCCTCTTCTTCAGATATGCATATCCTTGGTATGATATGGGAGAAGAGCGTCTGGCTGGTAAGATCAGACTGTCCATCTTCCTCATCGCTGGACTGTGTGGGGGTCTTCCAGCTCTGGTTTGGGCTCTGCGTGTTCTGTATGGTCATTATAAGAGTGGAGGCCGAATCTCAGCCCTGGTCATCATGCTCCTCCTCTCTGACCTGCTGGAGCTGCTTCTGAGTCCATACGTAGTGACCAAACTGTTACAGGATGATTACTGCTGGGACTCGAGCGTGACATGCCATTTATTAACCTCTGTATGGTCAGCATCAGTGATCTACGGGCTTCACCTCCAACAAGTGGTGGCTCTGGAGGCTGCGCTCTCGTCCAGACATCCACCTTCCTCTGCTCATGTGTTCTTTCCCTCTTGCTTCTTTATCGTCTCCATCATTGTGTTCATTTCTGTCTTCCTCTGTGAGATTTTCAGGGCAACTTTTCTCATAGTCTTGGTTCTGCCTCTTCTTATAATGATAACATTGACATCATGTATAGTCACTTGTAGAGCTCCACCCCAAACCAGCGACCCCCCTTACAGAACCAGGAAGCCGAGTTCTACAGTGTTAGCTTTTGTCACATCCACACTGATCCTGTATGGAACGTTTACCAGCGTAGGTGCAGTCATGTATATCGGTCTGCCCTGGGCTAACAGGTATGTCTGGAGTGTGTTTGTGATGGGTGTTTGTCTGATGAGTTTGAATGTAATTATAGACCCCCTGCTGTGTGTGCTGGTCTGCAGAAGGCCCACAGACCTCAACAGATCTGAGGTGAACATCTAGCGTCCCCCTAATAACCACAGCAGTCCTGCAGCATCTGTATTTAATGTGTCCAGTGTTTCTCTACACCCCTCTGTCCTTCCAGCTCAGTGCTGAACGTGTCTGACGTCTGAGCGATCTGAACAAATTCATGAGGCCTGTCTTTCAGGCCCAGAGTATAACCTGCTTATGAACGTCTCACTGTGTGAATACTAAGTTTGGATGTCTCTTAAGGGGGCAGTCACTGTTGTCTGTTTTGGTGCAGCTTCATGACAAGAGGTCTGGAAGAGCACTGCTCCTGCAGTCAGAGCCACTTCAGAGAAAAAGGGGAAGGAAATCACAACCTCCTCGTAACTCAGCCCTCAGAAATCACCTAAGCAGCATAATTCCCCCTACCCATTCACCGTGTACCCATAGCCAGCTGTCCACTGACACACCTTCCTCACACCTCACAACAGAGAAGACCGTCTAACCAGCCAGCAGTACAGAACTGGCCCCTGTAGTGGACGGGGTTTGATATGGCGGAGCTGATTCTGCTGCTCAGCTTATGAATAAAAACATATTTACTCTGAATATTTCCACTAACTCTGCTGAGGTGAGGGGCAGTTTGTGATGGGGTCACGCTGAGCTCTGTTATTACAGACAGCCGACCCTTAACTCAGGGTTCTGTGTCTGATGGAGGCCGGTCTGGATTTAACCTTAAAATCCTTCTTCCAGTTTTAAACACATGTGACTGTTTCTCAGTAGAACCTCAGTTTGGGTTCCTTATAGCAGCTATATACAGTTCTAGATCAGCTCAGTCCAATCAGCCCAGATCAGCTCCTGGAGATGGAGGAATTAAGCTTCATAGGGTTCAACAAATGTCTTAGTCTGTTCTGAGTCCATATTTAGGCGGCTGTAAAATTGATAAGGCTGTTTGGTAGCGTGACTGTACGCCTGCTTTACAATGTGCGGTTTGTTTAACCAAAGCTTTTTCCCTCGATTTGCATATGTGACATAATGAACCGGTTATTGAGTCTTAAGAGTTTAGAATACACCATGTTACTGTTAGACTAGTGATCTGCGCGTGTGATGGTGCCTGTGTGTTTATGGCTGTAAGAACTGTAGGTGTCTTTAGGTCCTCGTGATCTGTGATGTAAGCTCTGATGTCCTGCTGTGGTTTGGGAGGTGGTCCTGCCCCCTCCTGTGTCTGTAAGACCACTTTGTAATAATGTCTCTGTATGTTTAAGCAGAAGGCGGGTCATCTCACCCAGAACACAGTATCTGAGGAAATGACCCCGAGCCTGCTCTCCCTTTGTACTGCCTTAATGTCAGTCAAATAGACGCGTACTCAATAAAAGAGTCTGGTATCAAGCTGGGCTCAATCTAACGACTCTTAATCTAGTCTGGAGTATATGACCATGCTGCACATCAGCCCTGAGGACGGCAGGCGGGACAGACAGTTCAGGCACTGTGCGGTCTGAGATGTAGACAGACATAGAGAGAGGGAAAAGCAGAGGGGGGATCACTTCCTCTTGAAACAGGTCTCGAGTGCGTCCTTTCCTCTTACATTCTTCAACATCCTGCCAGCTGTGTTTGATTGACAGGTAGCGTTGCCAAGCAGTGAAAATGCGGTTGCAAACAGGACTGCAGTGTATTTTT
>JAMWET010002040.1:0-157485 GCA_024036415.1 Prochilodus magdalenae | reverse complement strand
GTTACCTCAAGAGGTCCCATGAGGTTGATGATTCAGGTAGTACCTTTAGTCCATGGATACATTTTTCTGTTTGTGCCACATCTTTATTTGCTTTTTTTCTCAGTCAGCATAGTATCTGGTTTCATCCAATTCTTCCTCTATTGTCTTTTTCAGGCTTACCTTGTAGGTCTGACACCAAAAGTGCCAACTCCTGGCTTTGGGTCAGTTTTGGCAGATATTCCATCTATGTGACTGTACAAGATTTACAGTTGCTCAATCATGAATTCTCTAAAGTAAGATCCTCAAAACACTCCATAGCATTCACTTTCAGAAACAATGTATGTTAGTTGGAGTAGCTATTACTCACCACCTTTGCCTATCTTCTTTTGCAGTTTACATCACTGGAAGTCTTCACTGCGTCCGAAGTATGTGATCTGACCATACAGTCTGGAGCACTGCAGAATGTAGACTTGATCAATGTAGTGTTTACCCGTCTGGAAGAAGGCAGTGTTTTTATGAACCTTGAGGAGTTCTTGGAGGCTCTAGGTCCCAACTCACAGGTAGAGTTCAATACTTGTTTTATTTGGGTTTTGCTGCTGTAACCCCAAATACATTCTTGATATTGTGTAGAGAAAGCATCTTTAAGAAAAGCTTTTCTGAAATGTCCAACAAAATCTAGTGTGTGACAATCTTCCTCCTCTTCTTTCTAGACCTTAGAAATAAGTCCTGAAGTGAGAGACATCATGATGAAATGGACATTCAATATCATCAGCAGTCATTTCTCTGAATTTTCTAAAGGTGACTGGATTGACTGGTTTGGGAGAAAACTTGTCCGTCTCCTTCCCAGTCTGACCGGAGAGATGCTATCCATGACATTAGCAGAGGTTGACTGTGGAACTTACCATGTAATGTAAGTGTATGTTTTTATAGGTATTAGCAGGCCTGTTTTCCTTTTCATATCTAAGTAGTTTTGTTCTCTCTTGTGGAACAGAGTTTTTACAGTTTTTGTCAATTCATAAGACAAATGATCTTTTAACAGTCTGCTATAACTCGCATTTTACGTCTCACTAACAGCATTGAAGGACTCAACATGGCATTTGAGAAAATGACATTGGCGACAAAGCAACAAATTACTCTTGTCTTGGTGGAGTACCTCAAGAGGTCCCATGAGGTTGATGATTCAGGTAGTACCTTTAGTCTATGGATGCATTCTTCTGTTTGTGCCACATCTTTATTTGCTTTCTTTCTCTATCGGCATAATATCTGGTTTCATCCAATTCGTCCTCCATTGCCTTTTTCAGGCTTACCTTGTAGGTCTGACACCAAAAGTGCCAACTCCTGGCTTTGGGTCAGTTTTGGCAGATACTCCATCTATGTGACCGTACAAGATTTACAGTTGCTCAATCATGAATTTTCCAAAGTAAGATTCTCAAAACATTCCAAAGCGTTCACCTACAGAAACAATGTATGATAGTTGGAGTAGCTATTACTCACCACCTTTGCCTATTTTCTTTTGCAGTTTACATCACTGGAAGCCTTCACTGTGTCCCAAGTATGTGATCTGACCATACAATCTGGAGCACTGCAAAATTTAGACTTGATCAATGTAGTGTTTACCCGTCTGGAAGAAGGCAGTGTTTTTATTAACCTTGAGGAGTTCTTGGAGGCTCTAGGTCCCAACTCACAGGTAGAGTTCAATACTTGTTTTATTTGGGTTTTGCTGCTGTAATCCTAAATACAGTCTTGTTATTCGGTAGAGGACACTTCTATAAGAAAATTGTTTTTTGAAATGTCCAACAAAATCTAGTGTGTGACAATCTTCCTCCTCTTCTTTCTAGACCTTAGAAATAAGTCCTGAAGTGAGAGACATCATGATGAAATGGACGTTTAATATCATCAGCAGTCATTTCTCTGAATTTTCTAAAGCTGACTGGATTGACTGGTTTGGGAGAAAACTTGTCCCTCTCCTTCCCAGTCTGACCAGAGAGATGCTATCCATCACATTAGCAGAGGTTGACTGTGGCACTTACCATGTAATGTAAGTGTATGTTTTTAATGGTGTCAGGAGGCCTGTTTTCTTTTTCATATCAAAATAGCATTGTTCTCTCATGTGCAATAGAGTTTTTATCGTTTTTTTCAATTCATAAGACAAATGATCTTTTAACAGTCTGCTATAACTCGCATTTTACGTCTCACTAACAGCATTGAAGGACTCAACATGGCGTTTGAGAAAATGACATTGGCGACAAAGCAACAAATTACTCTTGTTTTGGTGGAGTACCTCAAGAGGTCCCATGAGGTTGATAATTCAGGTAGTACCTTTAGTCCATGGATACATTTTTCTGTTCGTGCCACATCTTTATTTGCTTTTTTTCTCAGTCAGCATAGTATCTGGGTTTATACAATTCTTCCTCTATTGTCTTTTTCAGGCTTACCTTGTAGGTCTGACACCAAAAGTGCCAACTCCTGGCTTTGGGTCAGTTTTGGCAGATACTCCATCTATGTGACTCTACAAGATTTACAGTTGCTCAATCATGAATTCTCTAAAGTAAGATCCTCAAAACACTCCATAGCATTCACTTTCAGAAACAATGTATGTTAGTTGGAGTAGCTATTACTCACCACCTTTGCCTATCTTCTTTTGCAGTTTACATCACTGGAAGCGTTCACTGTGTCCCAAGTATGTGATCTGACCATACAGTCTGGAGCACTGCAGAATGTAGACTTGATCAATGTAGTGTTTACCCGTCTGGAAGAAGGCAGTGTTTTTATGAACCTTGAGGAGTTCTTGGAGGCTCTAGGTCCCAACTCACAGGTAGAGTTCAATACTTGTTTTATTTGGGTTTTGCTGCTGTAATCCTAAATACAGTCTTGTTATTCGGTAGAGGACACTTCTATAAGAAAATTGTTTTTTGAAATGTTCAACAAAATCTAGTGTGTGACAATCTTCCTCCTCTTCTTTCTAGACCTTAGAAATAAGTCCTGAAGTGAGAGACATCATGATGAAATGGACGTTTAATATCATCAGCAGTCATTTCTCTGAATTTTCTAAAGCTGACTGGATTGACTGGTTTGGGAGAAAACTTGTCCCTCTCCTTCCCAGTCTGACCAGAGAGATGCTATCCATCACATTAGCAGAGGTTGACTGTGGCACTTACCATGTAATGTAAGTGTATGTTTTTAATGGTGTCAAGAGGCCTGTTTTCTTTTTCATATCAAAATAGTCTTGTTCTCTCATGTGTAATAGAGTTTTTATCGTTTTTTTCAATTCATAAGACAAATGATCTTTTAACAGTCTGCTATAACTTGCATTTTACGTCTCACTAACAGCATTGAAGGACTCAACATGGCGTTTGAGAAAATGACATTGGCGACAAAGCAACAAATTACTCTAGTCTTGGTGGAGTACCTCAAGAGGTCCCATGAGGTTGATGATTCAGGTAGTACCTTTAGTCCATGGATACATTTTTCTGTTCGTGCCACATCTTTATTTGCTTTTTTTCTCAGTCAGCATAGTATCTGGTTTCATCCAATTCTTCCTCTATTGTCTTTTTCAGGCTTACCTTGTAGGTCTGACACCAAAAGTGCCAACTCCTGGCTTTGGGTCAGTTTTGGCAGATATTCCATCTATGTGACTGTACAAGATTTACAGTTGCTCAATCATGAATTCTCTAAAGTAAGATCCTCAAAACACTCCATAGCATTCACTTTCAGAAACAATGTATGTTAGTTGGAGTAGCTATTACTCACCACCTTTGCCTATCTTCTTTTGCAGTTTACATCACTGGAAGCGTTCACTGTGTCCCAAGTATGTGATCTGACCATACAGTCTGGAGCACTGCAGAATGTAGACTTGATCAATGTAGTGTTTACCCGTCTGGAAGAAGGCAGTGTTTTTATGAACCTTGAGGAGTTCTTGGAGGCTCTAGGTCCCAACTCACAGGTAGAGTTCAATACTTGTTTTATTTGGGTTTTGCTGCTGTAACCCCAAATACATTCTTGATATTGTGTAGAGAAAGCATCTTTAAGAAAAGCTTTTCTGAAATGTCCAACAAAATCTAGTGTGTGACAATCTTCCTCCTCTTCTTTCTAGACCTTAGAAATAAGTCCTGAAGTGAGAGACATCATGATGAAATGGACGTTTAATATCATCAGCAGTCATTTCTCTGAATTTTCTAAAGCTGACTGGATTGACTGGTTTGGGAAAAAACTTGTCCCTCTCCTTCCCAGTCTGACCAGAGAGATGCTATCGATCACATTAGCAGAGGTTGACTGTGGAACTTACCATGTAATGTAAGTGTATGTCTTTAACAGTATCAGAAGTCCTGTTTTCCTTTTCATATCAAAGCAGTCTTGTTCTCTCATGTGTAATAGAGTTTTTATCATTTTTTGTCTATTCATAAGACAAATGATCTTTTAACAGTCTGCTATAACTTGCATTTTATGTTTCACTAACAGCATTGAAGGACTCAACATGGCATTTGAGAAAATGACACTGGGAACAAAGCAACAAATTACTCTAGTCTTGGTGGAGTACCTCAAGAGGTCCCATGAGGTTGATGATTCAGGTAGTACCTTTAGTCCATGGATGCATTCTTCTGTTTGTGCCACATCTTTATTTGCTTTCTTTCTCTATTGGCATAATATCTGGTTTCATCCAATTCGTCCTCCATTGCCTTTTTCAGGCTTACCTTGTAGGTCTGACACCAAAAGTGCCAACTCCTGGCTTTGGGTCAGTTTTGGCAGATACTCCATCTATGTGACCGTACAAGATTTACAGTTGCTCAATCATGAATTTTCCAAAGTAAGATCCTCAAAACATTCCAAAGCGTTCACTTACAGAAACAATGTATGATAGTTGGAGTAGCTATTACTCACCACCTTTGCCTATTTTCTTTTGCAGTTTACATCACTGGAAGCCTTCACTGTGTCCCAAGTATGTGATCTGACCATACCGTATGGAGCACTTCAAAATTTAGACTTGATCAATGTAGTGTTTAACCGCCTGGAAGAAGGCAGTGTTTTTAAGAACCTTGAGGAGTTCTTGGAGGCTCTAGGTCCCAACTCACAGGTAGAGTTCAATACTTGTTTTACTTGGGTTTTGCTGCTGTTATCCCAAATACAGTCTTGATATTTTCTAGAGGATGCATCTTTAAGAAAAGCTTTTCTGAAATGTCCAACAAAATCTAGTGTGTGACATTCTTCCTCTTCTTTCTAGACCTTTGAAATAAGTCCTGAAGTGAGAGACATCATGATGAAATGGACATTCAATATCATCAGCAGTCATTTCTCTGAATTTTCTAAAGCTGACTGGATTGACTGGTTTGGGAGAAAACTTGTCCCTCTCCTTCCCAGTCTGACCACAGAGATGCTATCGATCACATTAGCAGAGGTTGACTGTGGAACTTACCATGTAATGTAAGTGTATTTTTTAAGGTGTTAGCAGGCTTGTTTTCCTTTTCATGTCAAAGCAGTCTTGTTCTCTCATGTGTAATAGAGTTTTTACAGTTTTTGTCAATTCATAAGACAAATGATCTTATAACAGTCTGCTATAACTTGCATTTTACATCTCACTAACAGCATTGAAGGACTCAACATGGCGTTTGAGAAAATGACATTGGCGACAAAGCAACAAATTACTCTTGTCTTGGTGGAGTACCTCAAGAGGTCCCATGAGGTTGATAATTCAGGTAGTACCTTTAGTCCATGGATACATTTTTCTGTTTGTGCCACATCTTTATTTGCTTTCTTTCTCAGTCTGCATAGTATCTGAGTTTATCCAATTCTTCCTCTATTGTCTTTTTCAGGCTTACCTTGTAGGTCTGACACCAAAAGTGCCAGCTCCTGGCTTTGGCTCAGTTTTGGCAGATATTCCATCTATGTGACTGTACAAGATTTACAGTTGCTCAATCATGAATTCTCTAAAGTAAGATCCTTAAAACCTTCCAACGCATTCACTTACAGAAACAATGTATGTTAGTTGCAGTAGCTATTACTCACCACCTTTGCCAATCTTCTTTTGCAGTTTACATCACTGGAAGTCTTCACTGTGTCCCAAGTATGTGATCTGACCATACAATCTGGAGCACTGCAGAATGTAGACTTGATCAATGTAGTGTTTAACCGTCTGGAAGAAGGCAGTGTTTTTAAGAATCTTGAGGAGTTCTTGGAGGCTTTTGGTCCCAACTCACAGGTAGAGCTCAATACTTGTTTTATTTGGGTTTTGCTGATGTAATCCCAAAAACATTCTTGATATTTTGTAGAGGACACGTCTTTAAGAAAAGCTTTTCTGAAATGTCCAACAAAATCTAGTGTGTGACAATCTTCCTCCTCTTCTTTCTAGACCTTAGAAATAAGTCCTGAAGTGAGAGACATCATGATGAAATGGACATTCAATATCATCAGCAGTCATTTCTCTGAATTTTCCAAAGCTGACTGGATTGACTGGTTTGGGAGAAAACTTGTCCCTCTCCTTCCCAGTCTGACCACAGAGATGCTATCGATCACATTAGCAGAGGTTGACTGTGGCACTTACCATGTAATGTAAGTGTATGTTTTTAATGGTGTCAGGAGGCCTGTTTTCTTTTTCATATCAAAATAGTCTTGTTCTCTCATGTGTAATAAAGTTTTTATCGTTGTTTTCAATTCATAAGACAAATGATCTTTTAACAGTCTGCTATAACTCGCATTTTACGTCTCACTAACAGCATTGAAGGACTCAACATGGTGTTTGAGAAAATGACATTGGCGACAAAGCAGCAAATTACTCTTGTCTTGGTGGAGTACCTCAAGAGGTCCCATGAGGTTGATGATTCAGGTAGTACCTTTAGTCCATGGATGAATTTTTCGTTTGTGCCACATCTTTATTTGCTTTCCTTCTCAGTCAGCATAGTATCTGGGTTTATCCAATTTTTCGTCTATTGCCTTTTCCCAGGCTTACCTTGTAGGTCTGACACCAAAAGTGCCAGCTCCTGGATTTGGATCAGTTTTGGCAGATACTCCATCTATGTGACTCTACAAGATTTACAGTTGCTCAATCATGAATTTTCCAAAGTAAGATCCTTAAAACACTCCATAGCATTCACTTCCAGAAACAATGTATGATAGTTGGAGTAGCTCTTACTCACCACCTTTGCCAATCTTCTTTTGCAGTTTACATCACTGGAAGTCTTCACTGTGTCACAAGTATTTGAGCTGACCATACAATCTGGAGCACTGCAAAATTTAGACTTGATCAATGTAATGTTTAACCGTCTGGAAGAAGGCAGTGTTTTTAAAAATCTTGAGGAGTTCTTGGAGGCTCTTGGTCCCATCTCACAGGTAAGGTTAAATACTTGTTTTATTTGGGTTTTGCTGCTGTTATCCCAAATACAGTCTTGATATTTTCTAGAGGATGCATGTTTAAGAAAAGCTTTTCTGAAATGTCCAACAAAATCTAGTGTGTGACATTCTTCCTCTTCTTTCTAGACCTTTGAAATAAGTCCTGAAGTGAGAGACATCATGATGAAATGGACATTCAATATCATCAGCAGTCATTTCTCTGAATTTTCTAAAGCTGACTGGATTGACTGGTTTGGGAGAAAACTTGTCCCTCTCCTTCCCAGTCTGACCACAGAGATGCTATCGATCACATTAGCAGAGGTTGACTGTGGAACTTACCATGTAATGTAAGTGTATTTTTTAAGGTGTTAGCAGGCTTGTTTTCCTTTTCATGTCAAAGCAGTCTTGTTCTCTCATGTGTAATAGAGTTTTTACAGTTTTTGTCAATTCATAAGACAAATGATCTTATAACAGTCTGCTATAACTTGCATTTTACATCTCACTAACAGCATTGAAGGACTCAACATGGCGTTTGAGAAAATGACATTGGCGACAAAGCAACAAATTACTCTTGTTTTGGTGGAGTACCTCAAGAGGTCCCATGAGGTTGATAATTCAGGTAGTACCTTTAGTCCATGGATACATTTTTCTGTTTGTGCCACATCTTTATTTGCTTTCTTTCTCAGTCTGCATAGTATCTGAGTTTATCCAATTCTTCCTCTATTGTCTTTTTCAGGCTTACCTTGTAGGTCTGACACCAAAAGTGCCAGCTCCTGGCTTTGGCTCAGTTTTGGCAGATATTCCATCTATGTGACTCTACAAGATTTACAGTTGCTCAATCATGAATTCTCTAAAGTAAGATCCTTAAAACCTTCCAACGCATTCACTTACAGAAACAATGTATGTTAGTTGCAGTAGCTATTACTCACCACCTTTGCCAATCTTTTTTTGCAGTTTACATCACTGGAAGTCTTCACTGTATCACAAGTATGTGATCTGACCATACAATCTGGAGCACTGCAGAATGTAGACTTGATCAATGTAGTGTTTAACCGTCTGGAAGAAGGCAGTGTTTTTAAGAATCTTGAGGAGTTCCTGGAGGCTTTTGGTCCCAACTCACAGGTAGAGCTCAATACTTGTTTTATTTGGGTTTTGCTGATGTAATCCCAAAAACATTCTTGATATTTTGTAGAGGACACGTCTTTAAGAAAAGCTTTTCTGAAATGTCCAACAAAATCTAGTGTGTGACAATCTTCCTCCTCTTCTTTCTAGACCTTAGAAATAAGTCCTGAAGTGAGAGACATCATGATGAAATGGACATTCAATATCATCAGCAGTCATTTCTCTGAATTTTCCAAAGCTGACTGGATTGACTGGTTTGGGAGAAAACTTGTCCCTCTCCTTCCCAGTCTGACCACAGAGATGCTATCGATCACATTAGCAGAGGTTGACTGTGACATTTACCACATAATGTAAGTGTATGTCTTTAAAGATGTTAGCAGGCTTGTTTTCCTTTTCATATCAAAGCAGTCCTGCTTTCTCATGTGTAACAGAGTTTTTACCTTTTTGTCCATTTGTAAGACAAATGATCTTTTAACAGTCTGCTATAACTTGCATTTTACGTCTCACTAACAGCATTGAAGGACTCAACATGGCATTTGAGAAAATGACATTGGCGACAAAGCAACAAATTACTCTTGTCTTGGTGGAGTACCTCAAGAGTTCCCTTGACGTTGATGATTCAGGTAGTATCATTAGTTCATGGATACATTTTTCTGTTTATGCCACATCATTTGCTTTCCCCCTCAATCAGCATATTATGATTGGTTTGTCAATGTATACCCTTATCACTTTGTTTTAGGTCTTCCTTGTCGGTCTGACACCAGTAGTCCAGTAGACTGGCTTTGGGTCAGTTTTGGCAAATACTCCTCATATTTGACCCTGGAAGACCTGCTGTCATTTATTGATGGTTTATTCTGGGTAAGAACCTTACAATACATGGTATTCTCCAGAAAGGCCAATGTTTAACTTCCATTTCAGAATTTAACGAATTATCCTCCGTTCTTTTACAGTTTTTATCACACAGACCGACTACCAGCCTTCCAGAAAAATCATTTGCAACGTCACTTTTAACACAAACAAAATCTTCAGCTGAATCTTTGACCACAGATCTTTTTACCTCAACACAGTTTACTCATGAACAAACCTTACTGGATATGTCAAATACAGGAGAAAAATCTTCAACAAGTGAATCAACTTCCTTCCCAGAGCTGGAAACAGTCGATCATCCTGATGTAACCACGGATGCTATGACAATATCAGAAGAAGACCATACCTACATTAATACTGTGTTTACAACAAGACAAAGCCTGAAGGCCGAGCCCAAGACTTTCACTGGGCAGGAGAAGATTTCTGTCACTGTAAAACCACCTGAAATTTTGCTGTCTGTTACTAATAGTACCACAACTACTTCATCCTCAACTGGAACAATCTCTAAAGCTATTGATTCAGCCGCTTTACTATTTACTGACTATATAACAGTTATAGCAGAACCAGCTAAAGCAGAAGAAGGAGTCCTTACTTTACATCTTCGCATTCAAAAAGTTTTTATTTCTGGTTTCCACGATTCTACCACAGCTGACTACAAGACTCTGGCCAGAAATGTCACTGAAGAGGTAGGAAAACTAATAAACACAGTAACATAAACATACACACGCCTGTAAAAAATTGTGTGACTGAAACATATCTAATAGTGTATAATACATACACGAATAACAACTACAATTTATGCACACTCATTCCCAATTTGATGACTGCTACGGATTCCAAAGAACATGAGCATGTTTACCGCTGTGTTGCCTCACCTTTCCTTTTAGCGGCACTTAATAATCGTTTGGGGGCTGACGACACAGACTGAGTCATTGTTTAACACAGGAATCCTTTTGTTACATAATAATTTATCTAAATTTACAGACTTTGAATTGGAAATTGATTGATTAATTAGACCACAATATATGTTTTTACTAAGCATCAGTCCATTTTAGATTTCCAAAGTATTCCTGAGCCTATGTGGTGACATACATCAGAGAAACATGTGATCTAAGAGGATGGAAGGTCACAGGCATTTGACTGTAATTTCTGGTCCTGCCCTTGATTCATTGAGCTGTCTCTGAATTTCACTGCAGATGTCGAAATACCTAATCTGGTTGAGGATTCATATTATTCTACTGTTTGATTACATGTTTAAAATGTTTTTTGAAAATGTCATTATTTACATAATATTTAATTGCTACTTTCCAACTATTTTCTACATTTAAAGGCGTTGCCTTCATCAATTTAACAGCAAGTGAATATTTATTAAAATGTTTTTATCAATCAACCAAAAACTTTTTGTTAGTGTTTTATGGTATGTATGTATATGTATTATGTATTTGTAATATAAGTGTATGTGTTCATATATGTATTAAGCGTGTATATATATATATATATATATATATATATATATATATATATATATATATATATATATATATATATATATATATATATGTGTGTGTGTATAATGGTATAATGTTAGGAAAGTATTAGAAGTCTGATGTTTCATGTTTGTAATTGGTGCATGTGTGTCTACTCATTTGTAGCTAAACCGGGCCTTCCAAGAGCTGTTTCCTGACTCGTACCTCAGAAGCTATATCCTAGGATTCTGGTACAGTATTTTCAATTTGTACAAATCAGTTTTTTAAACATCGACTGTGTTCTATGAAATAAAATACAAACAAGCAAACAAGAAAAACAATAGTAATAATATGAACAATTACTTATATGTACTGATAACTGATAGCAGTTCAAAGTTATTTAGAGATAGGTGTTATCATTAAACAGTAAGAGCAAAAATTATGTTTTGTGATTTTCTTCACTGATACAAGAAAGATTTCTTTTACAACACTTCTTCAGTTTGAAAATTCAGCAAGAATTTCTGTAGTATCTAGTAGTTAGGTTGGAAACCTAACTTCAGATCTAATTTATTGCCTAATCTTAGTCCTGGTAGACACAAAAGAAATCAAAAGTTTCCTGATTGAAGGTGGAAAAAATATATTTTATTTATGTTACAACCTGCAAATAATTATTAGCTAACCCTGATTGTGTCTACTTCCTTTTCTCTGTCCACAGGCCTGGTTTAGCGGGTGTGGATGCTCAGCTAATCTTTCGTAATGAAACGGTTGTTCCTAATGTAACATTCACCGTTGAATGGCTGAAATCAGCAATAAACAACTATAAAGTTTTCCTGAACATAATCCCATCCAGCATCACTGCAAGTGAGTGTTCAAAACGTTTTAAAAGTGATTTCAGTATGATTTAGACATAGACATGTGTCAGTACTTAATGATAATGGAAAAATGTTATTAAATTATTTGAAATGACAACACTTGCCTCTATGTTCTCATCCCCAGCAATGGACCGGGAAGTACTGAAAACTTTGAGTACAAGCACCACCACAACCTTCGCAAGCTCCATCACCACCACCACCACCCACCCTGTACTCAGAAAAACACAAACCAGCCATAACTTTACGAAAGAGCAATTCAGTAGTGCCACAGCAACAGCTCCAGTTACCACCTTGTTAGCTTTGGTTAGTTTCCAGTGCCTTATTATTTGTAATGATTTTACTAGTGTTATTTAAAACATTATTAGAATGGGTTTTATGAAATACATTGTAATGTTTTCTAAACTCTGAAAAATCTGCAGAAGCTGGTGATATTTCCTGACTGCCAAAGTATTAAACTGGTGTATGTAATAATCACATTATATTACATTTGCTTTCTGCATTCCACATTTTATTTAGTGTCACTTTCTTTGTCTTAATCCTTTTGAACAGATGAAGAAATATGTTTATAATCAATAAAATATTCAGTCAACTTCTCGATTCTGCAATTTTTTTGTGTGTTATGTTCTCTCTGGTCTCTCAGGAGGTATATAGCGATGTCCAAAGGGGGTCCCAGTTTTCCCACTGTGAGGAAAAATCCCTATACTCTGCAAAAGGCCTATCTTTACCACTTGCTTTACCACAAAAAATCATTCTCCTAATAGTGCTGATTAATGCTAGATTATTGTGGCTCTTAATCCTGGAAGACGAGGCAGTTCCAACTTTGTTATGGGGTTTATTGTCATATGCAAAGGGACACAAGCAGTTGGACTGTACGATGATCAACCTAACCTAATCTAAATATTTGATGAAGCAAATAATTAATTTTGCTGGATGTGAAGCTGTCCTTTGCATTAGAAGTCATTACCATCTGTCCAGTAGTGTTAACTATAATTTTGTGCAGTGCTGCTTCAACCCAGCCCAGTGTTTACAGCTGTACCGAAGAGAAGTGTGAATAGGGAAGCTAACCAGTCATAGTATAAAGAATCTCTGGAAGGTGGGGCTTTAAATTGCAGGAGCACTAACAGAATGTTTCTGCATGAATGAGAAAAATATGGTGTTTTAATATCAGGAAATTTAGGTAATTAAACCTATGTCACACAGATACAATAACTAGCTTTGGAAGTAAGAAAACAGTGGTTGGTGTGGCACAACGGATAACACCACCTGTAATTGAGCTACCACACTACGTAGGATTAATTCCCGGTCTGGGTGACTGTCCTGTGCTACACAAATAATCTGACAAATTTAAGTACATTCTGTGCATGTGCTTCTTAACAGATTTTTATAATGTGGTGGCAGCAGAAACTGGTCTGCAGATATGGTCTTACATACACTGCTCAAAAAAATAAAGGGAACACTTTTTAATCAGAGTGCAGCATCACCTCAGTTCAACTTCAGGGATATTGATCTGTTCAGTTAAGTAGTAGGGAGGGCCGTTAATCAGTTTCAGCTGCTTTGGTGTTAATGAAACTAACATTAGGTGCAGTAGAGGAGCAACAATGAGACACCCCCCAAAACAGGAATGGTTTAAAAGGACGAGGTCATTGACATTTTGTCCCCCCTCATCTATTCCCACTGATCCTTCACTAGTTTTGCAGCTGACTGGGGTCAGCGTCACTACTAGTACCATGGTGTGGTACCTGGACCCTACAGAGGTTGCACAGGTAGTCCAACTACTGAAGGATGACACATCAATATGTGCCATTGCCACAATGTTTAGTGTGTCTCCCAGCACAGTCTTAAGAGTACGGTGGAGATTCCAGGAGACAAGCAGTTACTCTGGGAGAGCTGGACAAGGCTGTGGAAGGTCCTTAACCCCTCAGCAGGACCGGTATCTGCTCCTTTGTGCAAGGGGGAACAAGATGAGCACTGCCAGAACCCTACTGCTGTGAATGTGTCTAACCGAACAATCAGAAACAGCCCTTATGAGGGTGGCCTGAGGGCCCGACGTCCTGTAGTGGGCCCTGTGCTCACTGGCCAGCACCATAGAGCTCGATTTACATTTGCCACAGAACACCAGAATTGGCAGAACCGCCACAGGTGCCTTGTGCTTTTCACAGATGAGAGCAGGTTTTACTTGAGCACATGTGACAGCTGTGACAGGCTCTGGAGATGCTGTGGAGAATGTTATGCCGCCTGCAACATTATTCAGCATGACTGGTTTGGTGGTGGGTCAGTGATGGTCTGGGGAGGCATATCCATGGAAGGACGCACAGACCTCTACAGGCTAGACAACGGCACCCTGACTGCTATTAGGCATCGGGATGAAATCCTTGGACCCGTTATCAGACCCTACGCTGGTGCAGTGGGTCCTGGGTTCCTCCTGGTGCACAACAGTGCCCGGCCTCATGTGGCGAGAGTATGCAGGCAGTTCTTGGAGAATGAAGGAATTGATACCATTGACTGGCCCACCGGCTCACCTGACCTAAATCCAATAGAACACCTCTCGGACATTATGTTTCGGTCCATCCGACGCCACCAGGTTGCACTTCAGACTGTCCAGGAGCTTAGTGATGCCCTGGTCCAGATCTGGGAGGAGATCCCCCAGGACACCACCCGTCGTCTCATTAGGAGCATGTGGAGGCCATACAAACTACTGAGTACCATTTTGAGTTGCTGCAGTGGAGTTTGGGTTAAATGGACGAGCCTGCTGCATCATTTTTTCGCTTTGATTTTCAGGGTGTCTTTGAATTCAACCCTCTGTAGGGTGATCATTTTCATTTCCATCAAACGATGTGGCATCCTTTCGTTTCTAACACATTACCCCGTCTATATGAGGAAAGATATTCTGCATGATTTTATTCCCATTGAGATCTGATGTGTTTTCAAAGTGTTCCCTTTATTTTTGAGCAGTGTATTTGAAGATTATGAGACTGTAACACAGGGTCTTTAATCCAGAGTATTATTGGTCTTTGATACATTATAACACCTTGTCCATTTTATAAAAGGTTTAGGAATTCTGTTTATAGTTATAGCAATTTGAATTATGAATGTATTTATGTGACTTACGTTTAACCACCATGATTCTAGTTGTTTTCCTCTGTGTTATTTTTCTTTCTCCTGCCAGCAGGATTGTTAGAGATTAACTAGTAACCCTAATGTGAAGTAATCCAAGTATAAAAGTTTGTAGGCTTTTTATTCTTCTAGCAGAATATTTCTCATTTTATGAACCATATTGTTTACTTACAAAATGAAATGCTGGTAGTGTTTAGTGTGTCAGGATTAATAAACTTAGATGACGCATGCCAGGTTAAGTCAATTGAGATTTATTAGACAAAGTGGTAATAAAGCATAAAAGCATGGACCAGGCAAACATTACTGAAGGGACAAGGCCGAGAGAATAACTAGAGAGGCGGGCCGGTTTCGAGAACCAAAGAGGCAGGCCGGGGTCGAAAACCAAAGAGGCAGGCGGGGGTCGAGAACCAGAGAGCAGGAGGTATTGACAGAGAAATCCAAAGGAGGAAGACAAATGCGTAAACCAGTAAACAAACGGGGCATGCAATACCAGAAGGGCCAAACAAACCAGCAACCAGATCAAAGGGGAGAACCGAAAGAGAGAGACAGAACCAAAGAGAAATCGGAGAAGATAAACAAGGCAGGCAAGAGCTCAGTATGCAAACTAAGTTTGGCAATACTTCACAGAGAGAGTGTGTCTGAGGGGTTTAAGTGCTAATGATGAAATTACATGCTTGTGTGTAATAATCAATACTCAGCCGAGGTGGGGCGAGAGAATGAGGTATGATTGGACAGTTCAGGACATGTGACAGTGACATCATTGGGTAATGAATTCTGGGACATGGAGTTTGGGAGATCGGAGACGTCAGGAAATGTGACAGAGTGAAATAACCAAGCTCTAAAATTAATGTAACCATGCTCTTAATAAATGTGCAGTCAATGTCTGTAAGAAGGTGCAGAACAAAAATAAATTAATTTTGTATTATTAATGCATGTTTATATACACAAGGCACAAGCAGTGATGTTATTTTAGCTCTTCGGATGACCAAGATGCAGCTAAGAAAAAGTTATGAACTTTTCTTTAAATCTGCAGGTGTTTTTTTTTTCTGTGTCAGCGTAGTTTCATAATTCAAGTTTTTGTTTAGACACTCGCATTCCAGCTCTCAGCTTGCTCAGTTCAAACAGCTTTAACCAGACTTTAACCAGCCGAACTCAGCTGACATAATTTTCATGTCTCTTCATTTCAACTGTAAGTCTAATTTGGCCTATGGTTGTTCACTATGAAGTCCATCTGCAAATATTGTAAGATCAAACACAAGCCTGCATGGACTCCCTGACACTTCACAGAAGTGACCATGACTATCCCATGTGTCCAGCTGTGCATGCTGCAAGTCACCAGCCTGCCCACTTTGTAGGGAAGTTGAGTTCACCGTGCCCATCCAGACTACATAATAATGTTGGAAGTTCACCTTCCCCAGCCACTACTACAACGGTAGAGACTATTGTCTGATATCTGATGTAAGTATATTTTTAATCACTGACAGTAATTAAAACTTATTGATTTCCTCAGTCTTCTTCAGTTGGTTCTGGATAGTAAGCAGGTTTAGCAGTCCTCCTAAACTGACTCTGGAGCTCTTCCTGTGAAGATCCATCTTTGACAGGTGGTGAGGGGGTGAAGTGCTGCTGGTTGTGATGGGTAAAAATATTCCTTCTGTTGTTCCTCAGTTCCATCCACTGATGGACCTTTCTAGGTCCATTTCTAGGACCTTTCTAGGTTTCTCCGCCCCCAAAAGTAAACCTTAGCTACTGTTACCAGGTTAGACAAGCTTACCAGAAGACTGGAATTTAATCTATTCTGATTATCTGTTTCCAGACTGAAAAATCTGAGAGAGTTAACAGTCATGTTTAAAATCTACTAGCAAGCAAAGGGTTAAGTTTTGTCTGAGTAGCAGCCTGCGCCGGTGAAATGCTGTTAGCTAGCTAGAGAAAATAGCTAACTGAGTTAATAAAAGTTAGAAATCTTTGTTAAAAGAGCTTGAAGACTTCAAAATCCCCAGTAATTCACTGGGTATTCCAGAGAATTAGCTGCATGAAGACAATAAATGCCGCTACTGGCTAAAGCTGGTTAGAGATGACCCAGCAGAGATTCCAGTTCGTTCCAGTGGTCATTTTTTTTGTGGGGATCATCAGAACCTAAGAGACAGAGTCTGGTGGATCTTCAGTGAAGTAGATGGTGAGCCACCCACAAGTTGGACTGTTTCATTGAGATTCACCTTCATGGCGTACTGGTGAAGTAACAGAATACAAGACTGAAGGACACTATTCTTCTTTCATAGACAAGCACTGGTATTTACATTATTTGTCATTTCCCTACATTTTTGATTGTATTTGGTTTGTTTTCTTTCTTTTGTTTTTTCTGTAATTTTTATACATCCACCTTCATTGCTCTGTAAAGCTGTTAATTCTATTAACAACCGAACCCTTGCCTCTTGTGTATGCTATCACACATCTCTCACCTCCTCAAGAACCTGGTTATACTGGTTCATAGCCTTATTGCAGCTAGGTCAGCATTACATCCAGTCAGCAGTGGTATAGTTTTAGAGTATCCAGCCACTTTGCTGAAGGTAAGACAGTTACCACCCTAATTCTTAAATGCATATAGGTGCTACATGTGGAAACGAATATCTGAAGGGTTTCATTCCAGAACTCATTCCAGGCCACTTTCAGGAATGTTCTGTTTGTACCTGATACAGGTTGTTGGGAGTGAGATTTACACCTACAGGAAATATCAATGCTATATTATAATTAATACCACCTTTATTAAAGGATAAAACTGTGTTTCTATTATACACCAGCTGTTATCCCTTTATAAACTCATTCTATCCAAAACTGTACAAATGTACAAACAGCACTCTGGAACGGAGCTCTTCATTTGGAGCAGGGTGAGGAACTCCGGTCCTGGAGAGCTGAATTCCTGCACAGTCTGGAGATTTTTCTGCTGAAGCACATCTGAATGACCTCATCAGTTCATCACCAGGTTTGGTGGATGTTCTAGAGCAGGACAATCACCAGACTGTGCTGGACCGCAGCTCTCAGTTCCACTCTTGACTTAGAGGAGAACATCTGTAACACAGAGTAACTGATCCAAACACAGTGGTTCATTCATTCCTTAGTTCATTTATTACAGTGTTCTGTTCTTCACTGGGTGATTTCTATCTTCTACAGGGCTGTTCAAAAGTCCTAGACCCCTAAACACACGGTTACACCAGTTATCTTGGCCATAAGTGAGGTTTTACTGGTAACGTCATTAGAATAAACTCAGTTGCACAGTTTAACAGTAACATGAATTAACATCAACTTCTCTGGAGTGAGTTTGACCAGACACCTCCAGACATTACATGGACTCATTCAGTTCATCCAGCACACTTGATTTAACGTGATGAAGTCCTGATTAGATAAAGCAGGTATTGATTAATAACTACAGATCATACTGGGCTTCCCCAGGTAACCAAAACATCACCATACATAAAATAACTACTTATTATATTAATATTATTAATGATACTGTAATATTAGTGTTTGTCTGGACTAATAAACACTTACTGATCAGATACACACATGTTTAATAGAATCTGATCAGGTGACTAAACCGCTTACACAGTACTGTATATACCAGTGATCTCCAACCTTTCTGCAGAGCCCAGTTCCAACCACAATCTGACTCACCTGCTCCAGCTAATCAACCTCTTCCCAAGTCTCTGATTGGCTGGATCAGCTGTGTTAGAGTTCAGTAAGGGGGCGGGGCATCTTACTGGATGGAGGTTACAACTGAACTCTGCAGGACAGTAGATCTCCAGATGGGTTGGAGATCACTGCTATGTGAAGTCTAATGGAAACTGTGGACACACAGCTCAGATTACTGTATATGTTGTTGATGTTCTAAGTGTGAATAAGTTCACACACTTCTAAACATTCTAGAACCCAGTTAGAACACTAGAACATTAAATATGACCTGTGAGAAACGTATGGTATATTATATATATTTAATGTTCTATTTACCCCCCAGTATGTTACACTCACCAAATAAACAGAAACAAAAAAATCTGCAGAAATGAATCTCATATTTAATCCTCTGTGGAGGATGTGCTGATCAAACCTTTACACCTGGCTGTATAACACAACACCTTAAGTTACAGTGTAGAAAGCTGTGTAGAGTGATTACTTCTACCACCCTAAAACAGTTCTATGTGATAAACCAGCCTCATTTATAATGTTGAACAGGTGTGATGATCAGTGGTGCTGAGTTTTTACCTCCTTCATTGGTGCAGGGACTGAACAATGGATAGATTTTCTCATTGAAAGACTGACCAGTGAAAGAGTAGATATGAGATCTGGCCTCAACATCATAGAAGGAGACCAGACCCTCCTCATAGTCCATAAACACCCCCACCTTCTGGGGAGCCTGTTTCAGGGAGAGTCGAACAGAGGGAGATTCCAGAGCTTCATATTCAGTCTCATTCCTCAGAAATACAGACCACTGTCCATTCTTAGGACCGGCTGTAAGCTCACCCTTCCTGTTACTGGACCCTCTGACCACTCCTAAGTCCCATTTAGTCTTCCCACTGACCTGCACCTCATAGTAAAATCTCCCTGAGGAGAATCCCTCCTTTCCCAGAACACAGACACAGTAATCAAACCTCTCTGGAGTATCAGGGAGATTCTGTCGTGTGTCTCCATCTCTCACTTGTTTCCCATCATCAGAGAGGATGAGTTTAGGATGAGCTGTTTGAGGATCCAGAGTTACATCCACTGAGAGAAACAGACACAGTTTAAACCCAGTTTAACTACATACAGCATGTACTAGAGAGGATACATATACTCAGGTCATGTGACCAGTAAGAATCTACATACCTGCATATTGTTGCATTCTCTTCATTTCAGCTTAAAGGGAATAAAAGACAATAGAAGTGACTCTTATCATTATGGATGAAGCTAAAGATCCGGTTAACCCTCTGGGCTCTTTTTATGCATATCCTCTTTTAGACGTCTCTAAAGTCTCCTGCATATCACACAATATCTATACTCTTCATATCAGAATGCTCCACTATCTACATTACTAACACTGCAGCAACTTCAGCAGCTGTAACTCTCTTTATTTTACTTCACACTTGTCTCTGATGTTGATGTTGTTGAAGGGTGTCTGATAAGATGTGATTTACTGAATGCTTGTTGTTAAGTTTTACATAAAACCTACTGCAACGTAAACACTTACTGATATTATTAAGCTTCTTCATCTCCACATCGAGTGACTGCTGAAGCTGAGCCAGAGCTCTTCTCAGAGTCTCCACACTCAGATGAGTCCTGATCCTGAGGTCAGTCCAGTTCTTGGTGTGTGGAGGTCTGCAGAGGGACGGGTAAGCCTACAGTCCACCAGAAGAGAAGAGAAACCCCTCAGCATGGGCAGTGCTGTCCTGTGATGTCCTGCATTACTACTGAGAAACAGAGGGAGTCTGACCTGTAGGAGGTGGAGGTGGTCCTCAGTGTGGGAGAGCTGCTCCAGTTCAGTGTCTCTCCTCTTCAGCTCAGTGATCTCCTGCTCCAGCTCTTTAATGAACTCTTCAGCCTGCCTCTCTGCTGCTCTCTGGTTCTCCTCCATCAGCTCAAGCAGCTCTGCCCGGCTCCTCTCAATGCAGTGCACCAGAGCCCTGAAGACCTCCACACTGTCTGCTTTCTCCTTCTCTGTGTGTTTCTGAAAGGGGACAGATCAGATTCTGTGTGTGTCCACTGGATTTCAGAGTTGATTACTGATACGATGTGGTCTGATTGTTTATCTGAGTCTCAATTATAGACAAACTCAGTCTGAACTAATAACACACAAGCAGTTGTAGTGCTCGTGTCTTTCATTCAGCACACTGAGTAACATCCACAGTGCAGGCTAGAAACAGGAAGGGTGATCTGTGTTAATGACTTCTCCAAGAGCTAATTGGTAAAAGGTGTTTCAGATAAAGATACTGGAAGTGCAATTTTCATAGGTGCTTTACCCTCTAAATAAAACCAACCCACAAAGCCTGCTTACAGACCAACCTGTCCTTCTCTAGAAAGGTTAGTCTGAACCATGAACAACTTCCAGAAGACCTCAGAAGGTGGCGTTATAGAGACACATGAAGCTGGAAAAGGCTACAGAAGCATTGCTAAAAATCTGCAGGTACATCAGTCCTCAGTTAGACACCCTGTCTACACAATATATTAGACCAAGGGAGCACAACTCCAGTCCGGGAGGACCAGTGTCCAGCACAGTGTGGTAGTTCAGATGCTCAAGCAAACCTGATTCAACTCATCTGCTAATTTCCATTTTTAGTGGATGTGTTTGAGTAGAGGAACTATGTAACTGTGCTGGACACTGGCCCTCCAAGACTGGAGTAGTGCACCCCTGTACTAGACTACTAATCTCCCTAGAGAGAAAGTATCCAAGGCTACCAGTAAAGGACCTACAGATGACTCTACAAACTGCAGTCCGTCTCAAGTTTGACCAAGACCTTCTGTCTGTTCCACAGTGCCACTGGGAAAATGTTCTATGGACAGATAAGACAACAGTAGAGCTTTTTAGGACAAGTACACAACACAATGTCTGGAGGACAAAAGAAAATTGCACACAAAGGCCGCATCCCAACAGTAAACATGGTGGAGGAAGTATCATGGTTTGAGGCTGCTTTACTGGAGAATGTGAGAGCATCAGTTTGTGACCTGAACTGAAAGAGAGGTTGGGTGACACAACTGGGGTTGCCACCAGTCCCGTGAAATCAGAATCATGCTTTATTTGGCAATTAAATGTTGCAATCCTGTATTAAAATAATGCGGGACACAATTTGTTCTGTATTTCTATGAATGTCCAATACACATGTCTGTCAGAAACACATGAACACCGCCCCCCATACAGTGACACAAAACACACGAAACACACAAAACACAAGAAGATCTGTGTTTAGGAATGGCAGAGTCAGAGTCCTGATCCCAGCACTATCCAGATGCTGGGGTACGATATGAAGACATCCCAGAAACCCTGATGGACTGGAACACATTTGCAGGAGGAATGGTCCAGAATTCCTACTCGGGGAAATCCATCACATGACTGGACAGGCTTCAGCTACTCCAGTCTTATTACTATGAACTGACAGTAATGCAGACTCACTTTGTTCAGTTCTACAGACTGTTTGATCTCCTCAATCTTCTTCAGGCGGTCCTGGATCATCTGCTGAACATCTGTCTGTTTCTTCCTCAGCTGAGTCTATTAAATTCATACACATAAATCATTTATTAGAATATGTTACCATAGAAACAGCACAGCAGTAGGAATGTATTATCTCAGTGTCCCTCACCTTCTTCTCTCCACTCTCCTCCTCTATAGGAACAGTGCTGTGAGTCTTGTGGTCAGTCTCAGTGCAGAACTGACACACACACGTCTGGTCATCTCTACAGAACAGCTCCAGGGGTCTCTCGTGTTTCTGGCAGATGTAGTCCTCCAGGTTTTCCACAGGCTCCATCAGTCTGTGTTTCTTTAATGAGGAAACTCTGAGATGAGGTTCCAGGTGAATCTTGCAGTAAGAAGTTATACAGGTCAGGCAGGAGTTTAGAGCCTCCACCTTTTCATCAGCACAGGAGTCACACAGAACCCTCTTAGGTCTGGACGGAGGTTTCTCTGGAGCTCTGCTGGATTTCACCTGAACTGAATTCTTGAACTGAGCAGCCAGTCCAGAGATGAAGGTGTTCACACGTAGCTCAGGTCTTCTGGAGAACTCCTCCTTACAGACCGGACACTGGCAGTGTGGACTGGTGTCCCAGCACTGCTTGAGACAGACCATGCAGAAGTTGTGTCCACATGGAGTAGAGACTGGATCAGTGAACACATCCAGACAGATGGAGCACTGGAGCTGATCTTCAGACAGGACACTGCTGGAGGAGGCCATGCCTGACTGAGGAGATACAGAGACATCATGAAGGTGATCTGATTCAATATTCAAAGACATTGTCCAAATATACCTCAGTATCCTGTGTCTGTTTGATTTCTTTGTTTTCCTTCTGTCTTTGTTTTTCTTCCTGTCTTTTCGATGTGCTTTTGTTTATTTTGGTTTTAGCTCCTCCTGTCTCCGACCTCTTAGTACACTCCGCACCTGTCTCTGCTTTGTTGCTCTACTCCTTCCCAGGTGTTCTTCACTAGGTCGTGTCTATTTGTACTCCTAATTTCCTTTGTGTTGGTTTGGTGTTTTGTAACAGGGAGAGACGAGGAGGCAGGATGCAAGTGGCAGTCAGACTGATTTAATATGAACCAAAATAACAAAAACAATCCACAAAGGAAACGAAATAAAGAAAAAATAGGAAAACAAAGTTTCTAGAAATAAAAGACTACAAAGAACTAGGAATACCTACAACAAACAGAGCAACAGCAAAGGGGGACAAAACACCAAGCTAACACAAAGTGGACAACTACGGGTAGTAATACACAGGGGCTACGGATAAATACCTGGGAAGGGGCGGAGCCACAAACTAGCGACAGGAAGAGGTATAAATCAAAACAAACAGAAGCACATGACACAGAACAACAAAGGTACATGGAAGAGATAGGAGAGAAAGCTATACCTATTGCTATAGCGCCACCATAAGGTGGATTAGACTAAGCTTATACACCTGAGTAGTGGAAGGAGCTACTACCTACTGACCAAGTTTCAGGTGTGTATGATGTACAGTTTGGTGTGCAGGATGAGTTTTAATGAAGAACAATCCCAACAATTACAACAGTGTTCCAGCACTCGGTGCTTGGACCCCTAATAATTCATCATTAATAGAGTTCATAGCGCAGCTCCTCTGATAAAGGAACGTCCTATTAATCTCATATAGCTGGTTTACATTGGACCGTCCTCTTCTCTAAACCAACACCAGAGAGAACCAGACAGAACGTAAAGGATATTTAATATTTATAGATTTGAACTGTTCTTTTAAACAATCTGACCCGTCTAATACCATGCACTGCAGTTACCTTTCAGGTTCTAGATACCATGAGTAAAGAACACAGTGTTAAAAAGTCGAAACTAACTGCTTGGTAACAGAGACCATCATGATATAATTCTGATCATCTATTAAACACACTGATAGAAAAATCACTGAAACTGAAAATCGGTATTAGGATATTTCATTATCACAGTGTTCCGGTGCAGACGATCCATCATCCAGCCCTGTTAGAGAACCACACAGAACATGCCACACTTCTCATGATGACTCACTGATCGTTCACTAACACTGTGTTGAGGTTTAGTGATCAAATCAAACTCTGAAAGGAAGTAAAATGTATCAGACTCTAATCAATCACATTAATCTCACTGATCAGCTCCACATTCCACCTGGTTAAGGTTCTAAAAGCTGCTCTCTGTGCTGAACGTTCTCTGCTCTCGGCCTGTTAGCAGAACTCCAACAGCTCCAGCTTCAACATGTCAGACACATCCATGTACAGAGCATTTCCAGCAGTGTAACACCATCAGTGTCCTGAAGTAGCTGAAGAGGTTAATGACAGAAATGTGCTGAACAGCAGGAAGAACCCCAGCAGAACCAGTACTGCAGATAAGAGAACTTAGAACCATCAGCAGCTTCACCTTTCTGGACTCTTCTTCCTGAGAGTTCACCTGCAGGAGGTTCAGTTCCTCTAGAAAAGACTGGAGAAGCTTTAAACTGGAGATCGTGTTCAGTTCAGAACTGCTGGGTTCTGTTCAGTAAACAGCTCCGCACTTTACTTTCGTTTCTCCGCGGGAACGTCACGAGGCCACGCCCACTTCAACCTGAAGCTCTGCTGCACTTGCGAGTTTCTGCCACCAGGTGGAGGTGTCCATCTATTACACCACATAGACCAACAGCACTGTAACTTCTTCAGCAGTGTGGAAGTAGATCTGACTGGATGGAACATGTTTAATGTTCTACTTCATTAGAACTGTTCTACCAACATTAGACCCTTTAAGTGTTCTCAGTTTTCTGATCTTCTGCTTTAAGAAGAGTCTGGACTGGATCCAGACTAGAGTCAGTCTTTTTGTAAAAAACACAAATTGTATTATCAATATTGAGATGTAGAAAATATTTACTCAACCAGTCAGACATATACACCATAGCATCAAAGGGCCTCTGAACAGCCTGCTGCTCATCTTTTACATTCACACCTTTAAGATGCCATTTTGTGCCAGTTGTGATTTTCACACAGAGGAATTTGTCTTCCGCATTTAACCCATTCGTGAAGTGAAACACCCACACACACACTAGTGAACATACACACTATTGAACATACACACTAGGGGGCAGTGAGCACCATTACCCGCAGCTGGGGTTTAGGTGCCTTCCTCAAGGGCACCTCGGTCGTTACTGTCAGTTTAGGGAATCGAACCAGCGACCCTCCCATCACAAGGCTGGTTCCTTAACCTCCAGCCCACGACTGACTGTCATCGGAGTACATTTGACAAGTAGCACCAGGAGGGCAGATAATAGGAAGATAAACATAAACATATAATTTAAAATATAAACTAAATAACAATGGGCATTTTGACCACTGGGGAACTCCAGCCTAATAATCTAAATATCTAGATGCTGAATTACATATCAGGACACACTGCCTTCTGTTTCTCCAAATAAGACCTGATCTGTCAACCACAGATCCACAACAGGACTGAGGAGTCAAGTGCAGATTTATTAGGCCAAAATGTTATAATCAATACAAACCAGGTCACAGAAAATCTTTCAAAAACAAGAATGTTGCCATAACATAATCCAATTCTCAAAAACCATAAACCAAAGCAAAGAATTAAAACCAGAGAAGCAATACATATAAAGAACCGTTCAGAATTGTAAGACACGCAGATACAGATCTTCACAAGAGACAATGCGTAAAATGGAGTATATAAATACAAAATAGCCACTGATTACAATCAAATGTTGTAGTGTTGCTGTGGGTAACGTTTATGGTAAAGTCAGTCTTTGGTTTGGTTAGCGGTAACGTGTGCTGTGCTGTTGTGTATATAATGTGAGAGCTCTGTGCATCTGGACACTTCCTTGACCACACTGTTTTTGACCTGGACTTGCTACTGAATTGCTTGTACATCCAAACCTAAATCCCACACAATATTTAAAGTCTTCATTAAAATTGTCTTTATTTTTACAGTAATTTTTATTATTGATAAAAAGTGTATCTCGATATTTAATATGCTCATTGGTACATGTGCATTATTCACTGGCTCGTGACGTTTAGTTGAGTGTCCTAGTGTGGGGTCTCCTGACTCCTAATATAGCGGTGGTGAGGTGTACTTTTGAGGTGTGCACAGGTGTAGATGCTAGGTGTTTTGTACAACATCGCACCCAGATCAGTTGACAGACACCTATCACATCATATTTAAGGGGGTCTCTATGGAGGATGTGCTGACATATTTACACCTAGACAATCAACAACACCCTCATTTGACTGGGTTGATCAAACCTTTACACCTAGCTGTATAACACAACACCTTAAGTTACAGTGTGGAAAGCTGTGTAGAGTGATTATTTCTACCATCCTAAAACAGTTCTGTGTGATAAACCAGCCTCATTTATAATGTTGAACAGGTGTGATGATCAGTGGTGCTGAGTTTTTATTCATTTACATCAACAAGTGCATGTGTACAGCTGTCCATGAGGGGGCATAGAGTGCAACAGTGGTGCTGAAAAGAAATACCCCGCAGAACTTTAGGGTGACCCCAAAATCAAGAAGTACTTCATAGATATTTTCTTACTCATCAAGAGACGTTGTGTTAACTGCTCCTTTCATTGGCTTCCTGCCCTTAAATGATCTAAATAGGAGCAGCACCGTCAACATAACTGACAAGAGGTTAGAATACACCATCGGGTCAGCAGAGCTACTTCTTCATCCTCTCATGTTGGACTGATTCCACCCCTACAGCAGTACAGTCACTCACTGTGGCCTCTTCAGGTACAAAGTAGCTGGTTGCAATCTCAACAAGAACTCCTGTGAAACACTCCACTCTGCTCTACTATCATTAAACTCTTCCTTGAAAGAACTGGACCTCAGCAACAATGACCTCTAGGATTCAGGTGTGAAGCTGTTTTCTGCTGGACTGCCAAAAGTATAAGGACATAAGGGAATAAGGGCACGCGACAAGGTACAGTTCACTTTAAACTTTTAGTCTGGACCTTTGAGAGCCTTACAACAGTTCAGGACTGCCTAGCTCCAGAACCCAAACTCACTATGGTTCAATGCTAGGGCCATCTGGCAAGTCTTTCTACAAACTGTAACAAACTCAACATGGCCGACACCGCCTATTTACTCCCGGTGCTGGGTTCTGATTGGCTAAACTAAACAGCTGTCCCATACCGCCGTTACACTGTAAAGCCCTTGGTTCTGAAACTGATTTTACTGTATTATTATTATTTCACTTGATTACCTGAGGGACATATGGCCACTCCCACTGTTCTTTACGATTTTAAATGAGAGGAAGCTGGTCTAACTCCATGTTGTAGCTGTTGTATTTTTTATTTTTTATTGTTCTATTTATAGGAGAACATGGATTATTGAGAATTATGGAAATTATGTTTACATGTCTGTGACAGTGGTATACATTAGTATTATCTTAACATAATCATGATTACAAAAGTAAATTTACAGCATGTTTAAAATATTAAATAAAATATAATGACTCAAAATAGTCCTATTGCTAAAGAAGGGTGAGTCGGGTGGGGTGAGCTTATGGGCTAAACATACTTTATATAACCTGCAGCTGTACTGCTAGGCCTGCTGGATGTTTTCCAACATGTTGTAGAAGGTAAGCATCTCCAGCGCTCTCTACAAAGTTCTCTTCATCATCTGGCAACTGCACATTTGCTTTTAGGGCAGTGCTGTGCAATATTGCTGTAACCACCACCACAGCACAGCATTTTGTGGGGTGCAGTTGCAGGCCACAAGCAGACTTGCTCAAACACCGGAAAAGTTGCTTCCACAACCCTATGGCCCTCTCCATGACAGCTTGAGTTCTGGTGTGAGCACTGTTACATCTCTCCTCTGTCTCAGCGCTGGGCTGCTGGACAGGTGGAAGCAGGCAGGAATGCAAAGGATAGCCACTGTCTCCTAAGAGCCAGCAGCCCTCCAAGCCACCACCGTCTGCATGAAACGTTTAGGCTATTTAAATTAGCCATTATTCCAGATATGTTTTCAATACCTTTTCAACATATAGACCTAGTATTAATACCCATCAGCTATCACTTATCACCTTTTAAAACTGTTCACTCTGCACACTGGAGATACTCAGAAAGAATGGAGAATCTACAAACCGTACAAGGGGCATCATGAGGCCACTCCCACTGTTTTTCAGGTTTTCACGAGAGTTAAAGCCACAAGGAACCGAAAACTGAAGCGTTACCAAGTGAGAGCCCGGAAAAGAGTAAATCGTTAAGTCCACATGTTTTTTTCTCTTCTCATGTTGCCTTTGCTGACACGCTTGTTAGGTTAAGATACCACAGGTTTCAAACACCTTTACCGTCTTTATTCCTGCCCACTTCGTCATCTCCACACAACAAAAAAGAAGAAGAATAGAATATTTAATTGATTTACACTTAGAAACAATAAAAATCATGAGTGCAGATCCTTTATAGATTTATTATATTTTCTTTTGTTTGCTTCTGAATGGGCAGACAGCAGCAGTGGTCACTCACCAAGAGACACAGGGGTGTTTACTGCTCCTTTCATGATCCTTATACAACCTTAAATGATCTAACCGGGAGCAGGACCTTCAACAGGTCAGAATACACTGCAGCAGTGCTTCTTCATCCTCTCATGTTGGAGTGATTCCACTCCTACTGTAACAATCTAAACAAATCAGCCGTTACTAATAAAATCCAAAACTAATTTGGTGAGAAAAACGTGAGCAGCAGAATACCACAGAGCTTCAACAAGTTAGAGTTTACTTAATATTTCCCAGATAACAGAGAACACAACAACAGCACCAACAGCTGTAGAGTATAATATCAGCTGCAGAAGTCTAGTAGGTGGGATAAAGTCCATAGATGGTATTTAGTGAACAAAATAATGTCCAATAAAAAAGGTCAAAACACAACTATAGTCCAATCAACGTTCCACCAAAATACTAAAAAATCTAAATCAGAACAGGGCCCAGCAATGCAAAAAAATCAAGAAGGAGCTCACTCAGTTCTTTGAGGTATCTCCATAGGTAAAGGGGAATAGAATCTTTAAGGACAAAAAGAGTGGAATCAGGAGTCTTAGTTTGTTAGGACTTGAATAACAATGATCCACCAGACCTGTTTTCCCAAACTTGATCCTCCATCAACATGGCTGCCACACTTCCCCTTCCTGTTCCCAAACCAGGGTTTATATTCAAAATAACAGTCCCCTGTTGGAATAACCAGGAAACATTTTCAAATTAAGATATATGAAATTAGGGACTGTACATTCTGTGGGGTAACCTAACTAACACCACCTGAAATACATGTTAGTGTTAATCATTAAAATGATGAATTCCGAACTGCTGCTGTAGGAGAGGACTGTACTGTTGACTTAGAGGACTATGCCTCTGGAGTAACCAGCTACATCAGCACCTGCATAGAAACCATTGTTCCAACAAAGCGCTGCAGAACCTATCCCAACCAGAAACCCTGGATAAACTGTGATGTTCGGTCCATGCTACGTGCTCGCTCCACTGCTTTTCTCTCAGGCAACGCTGAAGACTACAAAAGGGCCAGATACGACCTGCGTAGATCTATCAGACAGGCCAAGAGACAGTACAGGGTGAAGCTGGAGGGATGCTACACCTCTGCGGACTCCAGGCGCATGTGGCAAGGACTGAGACACATCACAGACTATCAACAGAGAAGCAGAGAGGTCACTACCAGCCACACTACACTACCAGACCAGCTAAATGAGTTCTATGCACGATTTGAGGCCCTCAACCCCGACAGACAGAGAGGGGTTATGGCCGAGGGGAGCACGCAGAACTCATCGCTCACTGTGACATCGGTGGAGGTGTGCAAGGCTCTGAGGAGAATAAACCCACGGAAGGCCGCCGGCCCAGACAACATCCCCGGGCGGGCACTCAAGGTTTGCTCTTCAGAGCTGGCTGGCGTGTTTGTGGACATATTCAACCTGTCCCTTGCACAATCTTCTGTGCCATCTTGCTTCAAGACCACCACCATCGTCCCCCTCCCTAAGAAAAGTGTCGTGACCTGCCTGAATGACTATCGCCCTGTTGCACTCACCCCAATTGTGATGAAGTGCTTCGAGAGGATAGTCATGAGTCACATCCAGGAGACCATTCCTGACAATCTAGATCCGCTACAGTTTGCGTACCGTCAGAACCGTTCCACTGACGACGCAGTCAACACTGCCATTCACACAGCCCTCACACACCTGGAGGGCAAGGACACATATGTGAGAATGCTGTTTATCGACTACAGATCAGCATTCAACACGGTCATTCCCACCAAACTGGCAGGAAAGCTCCTCACCCTCGGACTGACACCCACCCTCTGCAACTGGGTGCTGAACTTCCTGACGGACAGACCCCAGTCAGTCAGAATTGGCAGCCGCACATCCAGCACAAGAACTGTTAGCACTGGGACCCCCCCAGGGCTGTGTGCTGAGCCCCCTCCTGTACACACTCTTCACGTATGACTGCGTGGCCTCCCAGAGCAACACCAGTATCATCAAGTTTGCTGATGATACTACAGTCATCGGACTGATCACTGGTGGGGATGAGACAGCGTACAGGAGGGAGGTGGCTGAGCTGGTGGACTGGTGTGACTACAACAATCTTTCCTTGAATACAGACAAGACCAAGGAAATGATTGTTGATCCAAGGAGGAGGAGGCGGGAGCTACACACACCCCTGTTCATAGGTGGGACAGAGGTGGAGAGGGTGAAAACCTTCAAATTCCTCGGGCGTTCACATCAGCGAGGATCTAACCTGGTCACACAACACGCACTACATTGTCCGGAAGTCCCAGCAGCGGTTGTACTTTCTGAGAAGGCTGAGGAAATTTGGCATGTCAGCCCAAATTCTCAGCAACTTCTACAGAAGTACAATCGAGAGCGTCCTTACCAGCTCCATCACAGTCTGGTACGGAAACTGCACCGCTCAGGATAGGAAGGCTCTCCAGCGAGTGATCAAGACTGCACAGTTAATTTCCGGAGCAGCCTTCCCCTCACTGCAGGACATCTACAGGACCAGGGTCATCAGGAGGACCCACAGCATCATCAGGGACAGTACACACCCCCAACACAGCCTCTTCACGCTCCTACCGTCGGGCCGACGCTACAGGAGTGTGAAGTCCAGAACAGCCAGGCTGACAGACAGTTTTTATCCACAGGCCATCAGGCTTGTGAACACCTCCTCCCCCCTTCCACTCTGAAACTGGCTGAACTCTGAATCTGACGTGTACTCATTAATATGAGCCCAATACACATTCTGCTGCTACTGTTATACTTTATACCATACTGTTTACTTCTGTACTTGCACAGCGCACTTTACACATGCATATGCACCGTACTTGCATCCATACAGTACTGTACTCTCCCTTCCTTTACTTAGTGTTTTTCTTTACTTAGTGTACATATATATATATTATTTTTCTCTCTCGGGGGGAGAGGGCAGCGTCCTTTTATATTGATATTTATTTTTTAAAACTGTCGGGAATGGAGGAACTGCAAAGTAAGAATTTCATTGTACAATGTAACTGCTTGTTATGCTGTGCATATGACAATAAAACTCTTGAATCTTGAATCTTGAATCTTGAATCTTGAATCTTCCACAGGTCCCCTTATGTGGGGTTACACTACAGCCCCACAGTGACTCACTATCACCTCTTCAGGTACAAAGTAGCTGAATCTCACCAAGATCTGTGAAATGGTAAACTTTGCTGTACTGCCATTAAACTGTTCTTTTAAAGAACTGGACCTCAGTAACAATGATCTCTAGGATTCAGGCTTTCTGCTGGACTGTACAGTTCACACTGGAGATATTCAGAAAGACTGGAGAATCTTCAAACTGTACAGTGGGCTTTGCCAACTGTATCTTGCGTCATGAACCTGATTTTACTTTACCTTCATTTTACCGGAGCACTTGATGGCCATCATGAGGCCACTCCCACTGTTTTTCAGGTTTTATTGAGAGATACAGCCTCAAGGAACCTAAATCAGTTGTAGGCAGTTTGGAAGCCCCTGGTCTAACTCCATGTTCTAGCTGAGTTATATTAACTGTAAATAAGTTACATCCTCTATAATATAATATAATATTACTAGGATAGCTTTACTTCATCTCCACAACATTGCTAAGTTCAGAAATTCATTATCCTGCATGATGCAGAAACATTAGTACCTGCCTTTATCACCTCCAGACTAGACTACTGTAACTCACTACTGTCAGGATGTTCTAACAGGAACTTAAGTAAACTTCAACTAGTTCAACACTCTGCAGCTAGGGTCCCTACTAAAACCAGGACATTTGATCATATCAGGCCAGTTCTGTCAGGTCTCCACTGGCTCCCAGTTAAATTCGGTATTGATTCTAAAATAAATTTATAAGCATATAAATCCCTACACAGGCTCGCTATTGATTACCTACGAGAGCGTATGTCCTATTATGAAACTTGTCATTTACTAAGGTCACAGGGTGCTGGCTTCTTATTAGTCCCTAGAATTAATAAGGTATCAGCAGGAGGGGAGAGCCTTCTCTTATAAAGCCCCCCAGCTATGGAATAACCTTCCAGAAAATGTCAAGGACTTAGACACAGTCTCGATCTTTAAGTCTGGGTTAAAAACGTACTTATTTAGCTTAGCTTTTGGTCATTAATATCTTACCCTTAAATAAAAGCCGCAGAACCAGGGGTTCATGGGCAGAGGGTTTTATGGTAAACTGAGTTGCTGTCGTCCCGCCGCTGCACCCGATCGCTCAGTTGATGGTGGAGTGGATGGATGCCAGTGTTTCAGGGTCTGAGTTACCTTCTGGTTCTGTCCGTTTTGCCAGGCTGTAATACTCAGATGCCGGAGTTGCTGCCACACTCTGGGAATGTTCATACTTCCTGAGTTCCGTAATTATTCCCAAACAGAGCTAGCTGTCTCTCTTTACTCTTACCGAGCTAATGGCTGCCCTCCGGTTCTGCTTGATACTGAGGTTTTCCTGCTACCCACCCTGCCAGACATTGATGGAAGATTGCCTATGACCTGCTACCTGGCCCTGACACAGCTGCTTACCTGCCCAGCCTAACCCGCTGCAGACTAATAGACTGCACCGGACTATTATCTCACAATTATGATCATCATCGCTATGACCAGATCAGCTGATGTTCCTTTAAATAATTACAGAAAGTAGATTGGACCAGAGGAGGATGGATCCCCCCATGTGAGTCTGGTTCCTCCCAAGGTTTCTTCCTTCTATCTGAGAGAGTTTCTCCTTGCCACTGTTGCCTTAAGCTTGCTCACCCGGGGCTTCTTTCTTTTCTATCCTTGATGAATTATTATTACTGAATTTCTGTAAAGCTGCTTTCAATCAACATCAATAGTAAAACGCGCTATAAAAATAAATTTGATTTGATTTGATTATTTATAAAATTTACCTCAAAATATCAGCTACTGAAATCAGTCTGGAGTCTCTTAATAGGGAGAACGGCATCTCTGTCATTCCCACTCTGGGCCTGGAATGTCAGCTATAGCACTATGTAGCTGTGGAGGAGCATGTACTGGACCTTTCTTCAGAACTGCCAAATACCTTACAGAACCATGTTACACTCCAACAGTATATAGATCTGCAGCAGCTAAAAGAAGAAGCTAGCTCAGTTTTCCTAGCATGAACATCATGGAAGAGTCAGAGAAGAGAAGCTACAGGTGGAGAAGAAAAAGAAGAGTGATTGAGAAAAAGAAGAGTGACCGAGTGAAAGATCAAACATGAGTAAATCCCGGACTGGCTCCTACCGACTGGTGAGGGCTAAGAAAGATAAAGGAATGCAGGACAGTCTCACGGCTAACAGGAACACAAGGACAAGCCGACATGTGTTATTTCTGAAATATTGCAGCTCCTTATCTGTGTCTCTGTCTCACAGAGATTTATAGATTTTCATATTCCTAAAGCATCTCAGTACTGTTTCAGGCTGGGTGTTAAAGAATAAATTAATCTCACACCTGTAATAAACCCTGTAATATTACTCTACCTTGAAGTCTATATGGGTCTCTCTCTTCTGATTCTGTTTCTGCTGACATCACAGGCTTCAAAAATCTTTAGTAGCAGGGCTACTTCTTCATCCTCTCATGTTGGACTGATTAGACTCCACGGTACAGTGACTTACTAACGCCTCTTCAGGTACAGAGTGGTATTACAGGATAGGCCAGGCTAGCTGGTTAGCATGCTAACTCCAGTAGATATCTCTGTTGATTGTGTGGGTCTGCTGAAGCTCTTCAGATACACAGCTGTTTTATAATGAACTCATTAACTCCACTGTGTCATTGTGCCGTATACGGCAGTATATACTCTTCTGTTTATTGATTAAAAGAGAGAGAAATGATGAAGAACATCATGTACCTGTGGCTTTAAGGGGAGTTCTTCTGATCCCTCTAACCTTTCAGCATAAATCAGTAGCTGAGACCAACAAAGCTAACAAGATAATCCAGAGTGGCTTTGGGGTAATATGGTTCAGATGTTCGTGGTGATGGTAACCAGGGACACCACGTCTACAACACACATACACGCATCTTATTAACTATCTAAGCAGCTCCACATTCAGGAAGTAGTTTAATCCCAGGGTGGAGAAGATCTCCAGGCTTCACATCCTCTTGTAGAGTACACGTGTTGGGTCTTTAAGGTCGTATAAACAGATCCAGCTCTGAAAACGTGTTAATAACATATCCATAATTGCAGTTACAGATTCATCACTGTTCAGATAGTAAGCAGGTTCAGGCTCAATCCCAGCAAGACTGAGCTGTTGTTCATCCCCAGCACTACAGGTCCTCACCATGACCTCACCATCTCATTCGGAAACTCCTCGATCACCCAGTCCAGTCTCTGGTCATCTCAAGGCTAGACTACAGCAACTCGCTCCTGGTTGGTCTTCCTCTACAGGCCATCAGGGCCTGCAACTGGTCCAGAACGCTGTAGCTTGACTCATCTGCAATCTTTGAAAGTTCACCCACTGCTGCTCCACTGCTGCACCCCTTCACTGGCTTCCTGTCACTGCCAGATCAGATTTAAAATTCTGAGGTCGCCTACAAAGTCAAGACTGGACCAGCGCCCTTCTCCTTATGGCAATGGTGAAGAGCCTTCGAGTTTCAAGTACAGCTTGACTCAACCCACCATCCCTGAGGACACATGCAAGACAAGCGTCCAGACTCTTCTCTGTCCTGGCTCCCAGATGGTGGAATGAACCCTCACTGGGCATCCGAACAGCGGAGTCTCTCGTGGTCTTCAAATACAGACTGAAGACCTGTCTCTTCGTAATGCACTTAAGTGAGTGAGCTCTAGTAGAGTTGTAAGATGTGTGTGTTGTGTTGCACTTATAATGACCTTATAATGACCTTTCCTTTTCCACAGGTATGAGCGCTGGGCTGGCGTTGCCAGGTAACGCTCTTTTTGCTTTATATATGTCTGTGTATTCATTTCTAGGTATCAGAACTGGCCACTTGTTTGGGCAGTGTCTGAGCTCATGGTGAATTGTAAGCTCCAGCCTTCCTGTACTAGCTGGAATATTATCCAAAGGAACACTAAGCATGGTTGTAAGTCGCTCTGGATAAGAGCGTCTGCTAAACATCTTAAATGTAAATGTAAACAGCATAAGAAACGGTTTACTGAGTGATCTGAGGACGTGGTCACTGTGGATGAACCTGAACTAACTGATCTACACAGTAAACTCAAACAGCTGTTCTTTCACAATGATGTGGAAACAAATATCTGAAGGGTTTCATTCCAGAACTCATTCTAGGCCACTTTCAGGAATGTTCTGTTTGTACCTGATACAGGTTGTTGGGAGTGAGATTTACACCTACAGGAAATATCAATGCTATATTATAATTAATACCACCTTTATTAGAGGATAAAACTGTGTTTCTATTATACACCAGCTGTTATTCCTTCATAAACTCATTCTATCCAAAAACGTACAAATGTACAAACAGCACTCTGGAACGGAGCTCTTCATTTGGAGCAGGGTGAGGAACTCCTGGAGGTCCTGGAGAGGTGGATTCCTGCACAGTCTAGAGATTTTCCTGCTGAAGCACATCTGAATGACCTCATCAGTTCATCACCAGGTTTGGTGGATGTTCTAGAGCAGGACGATCACCAGACTGTGCTGGACTGCAGCTCTCAACTCCACTCCTGATTTAGAGGAGAACATCTGTAACACAGAGTAACTGATCCAAACACAGTGGTTCATTCATTCATAAGTTCGTTTATTACAGTGTTCTGTTCTTCACTGGGTGATTTCTATCTTCTATAGGGCTGTTCAAAAGTCCTAGACCCCTAAACACATAGTTACACCAGTTATCTTGGCCATAAGTGAGGTTTTACTGGTAACGTCATTAGAATAAACTCAGTTACACAGTTTAACAGTAACATGAATTAACATCAACTTCTCTGGAGTGAGTTTGACCAGACACCTCCAGACATCACATGGACTTATTCAGTTCATCCAGTACTCTTGATTTAACGTGATGAAGTCCTGATTAGATAAAGCAGGTATTGATTAATAACTACAGATCATACTGGGCTTCCTCAGGTAACCAAAACATCACCATACATAAAATAACTACTTATTATATTAATATTATTAATGATACTGTAATATTAGTGTTTGTCTGGACTAATAAAAACTTATTGATCAGATACACACATGTCTAATAGAATCTGATCAGGTGACTAAACCTCGTACACAGTACTATACATACCAGTGATCTCCAACCTTCCTGGAGATCTACCTTCCTGCAGAGCCCAGTTCCAACCACAATCTGACTCACCTGCTCCAGCTAATCAACCTCTTCCCAAGTCTCTGATTGGCTGGATCAGCTGTGTTAGAGTTTAGTAAGGGGGCGGGGCATCTTACTGGATGGAGGTTAGAACTGAACTCTGCAGGACAGTAGATCTCCAGATGGGTTGGAGATCACTGCTATGTGAAGTCTAATGGAAACTGTGAACACACAGCTCAGATTACTGTATATGTTGTTGATGTTCCAAGTGTGAATAAGTTAACACACCTCTACATGCTCTAGTACCCAGTTAGAACACTAGAACATTAAATATGAGCTGTGAGAAATGTATGGCATATTATATATTTAATGTTCTATTTACCCCCCAGTATGTTACATTTGTTACACGCCCCAGGGGTGGGGTACATGCAACAGTTATGATGCCTGTAAAACAGGGCACAAAGAAGAGACGTTGAAACCGTTGCTTCCTTCTCAAGCTCTTAAGTCTGTCTGAGAGTTTCTCTCCTTAGTTAGCCCAGAGCCACGAACGTCTGCCACCGCAATAGCCCCCCCCTAGGGGTTTGGTTACTCATTTCAAGTGCTATGGCCCATAAAAGAAAGTATCCACACATATACAAGTATTTACACAAATGAAAAAAACACAATGTGACTACACATTCAGTGTGTCACACATTCACCAAATAAACAGAAACTAAAATCTGCAGAAATGAATCTCATATTTAAGGGGGTCTCTGTGGAGGATGTGCTGATATATTTACACCTAGACAATCAACAAGACCCTCATTTCACTGGGGTGATCAAACCTTTACACCTGGCTGTATAACACAACACCTTAAGTTACAGTGTGGAAAGCTGTGTAGAGTGATTACTTCTACCATCCTAAATCAGTTCTGTGTGATAAACCAGTCTCATTTATAATGTTGAACAGGTGTGATGATCAGTGGTGCTGAGTTTTTACCTCCTTCATTGAGACAGGGACTGAACACTGGATAGATTTCCTCATTGAAAGACTGACCAGTAAAAGAGTAGATATGAGATCTGGCCTCAACATCATAGAAGGAGACCAGACCCTCCCCATAATCCACAAACACCCCCACCTTCTGGGGAGCCAGTTTCAGGGAGAGTGGAACAGAGGGAGAGTCCAGAGCTGTATATTCAGTCTCATTCCTCAGACACACAAACCAGTATCCATTTTTAGGACCGGCTGTAAGCTCACCCTTCCTGTTACTGGACTCTCTGACCACTCCTAAGTCCCATTCAGTCTTCCCACTGACCTGCACCTCATAGTAAAATCTCCCTGAGGAGAATCCCTCCTTTCCCAGGACAGAGACACAATAATCAAACCTCTCTGGAGTATCAGGGAGATTCTGTTGTGTGTCTCCATCTCTCACTTGTTTCCCATCATCAGAGAGGATGAGGTATGGATGAGCTGTTTGAGGATCCAGAGTTACATCCACTGAGAGAAACAGACACAGTTTAAACCCAGTTTAACTACATAGAGCATGTACTAGAGGAGATACATATACTCAGGTCATGTGATCAGTAAGAATCTACATACCTGCATAGTGTTGAATTCTCTTCATTTCTGTTTAAAGGAATAAAAGACAATAGAAGTGACTCTTATCATTATGGATGAAGCTAAAGTAAAGATCTGGGTAACCCTCTGGGGTCTAATGGTACTTTCTCAGTTGTATTGTATCTCCTTTAAAGGTGTGGTCTGTAAGAGTTCTAGTTTTAAACATTGTACACTTTACTAGAATTACCAGAATATCAGTTCTATGGTATTCTAAGACACCTGTGTATCCTGCTACAGACATATAGTAACCTTAGTGAGGGTCCAGTACAGTAAGGTGCAATGCATACACGCTGTCACCATGTTGTAGGGAAGTGTAGGAGAAATGTTTGGTATAACGACTTTCATGTTGAAGATTCTGAACACGAGTGGAGGAGTGGAATTTCCAGAGTAGAGGAGAGCACTGTGTGTTAAGCTGTTAGCACTGCTAGGATCCTCATTATAATACCTGTTTACCAGGTGTGTTTATCACCACTCTGTAGTGTTTCAGTTTCTCTATGGAATAATATTCTATAAAGTATTTCTACATTAAACATTCTGTAGATGCAGCTCTAATAAACTGATGATCATGGATGGGAGTTTAAACGGAGGGTAATCCAGGATTAAGTACTGAAATCTACCAAACATGCATTTCTAGCATCAGGACCTTGATCAGTTCCTGATATCCCACCTTCAATCAAACTCCTCATCACTCTCACTGCTCAGTAAACACTTACTGATATCAGGAATCTTCTCCATCTCCTCATCGAGTGACCGCTGAAGCTGAGACAGAGCTCTCCTCAGAGTCTCCACACTCAGATGAGTACTGATACTGAGGTCAGTCCAGTCCTTGGTGGGTGGAGGTCTGCAGAGGGACGGGTAAACCTACAGTCCAGCAGGAGAGAGGAGAAACCCCTCAGCATGGGCAGTGCTGTCCTGTGATGTCCTGCATTACTACTGAAAAACAGAGGGAGTCTGACCTGTAGGAGGTGGAGGTGGTCCTCAGTGTGGGAGAGCTGCTCCAGCTCAGTGTCTCTCCTCTTTAGCTCAGTGATCTCCTGCTCCAGCTCTTTAATGAACTCTTCAGCCTGCCTCTCTGCTGCTCTCTGGTTCTCCTCCATCAGCTCAAGCAGCTCCACCTGGCTCCTCTCAATGCAGTGCACCAGAGCCCTGAAGACCTCCACACTGTCTGCTTTCTCCTTCTCTGTGTGTTTCTGAAAGGGGACAGATCAGATTCTGTGTGTGTCCACTGGATTTCAGAGTTGATTACTGATACGATGTGGTCTGATTGTTTATCTGAGTCTCAATTATAGACAAACTCAGTCTGAACTAATAACACATCTTTCATTCAGCACACTGAGTAACAACCACAGTGCAGGCTAGAAACAGGAAGGGTGCTCTGTGTTAATGACTTCTCCAAGAGCTAATTGGTAAAAGGTGTTTCAGATAAGGGGACTGGAAGTGTGAGTTTCACAGGTGCTTCACCTGCTTACTGACCAACCTGTCCTTCTTTAGAAAGGTTAGTCTGAACCATGAACAACTTCCAGAAGACCTCAGAAGGTGATGTTATAGAGACACATGAAGCTGGAAAAGGCTACAGAAGCATTGCTAAAGACCTGCAGGTACATCAGTCCTCACAAAACATACTAGTCTAAGGGAGCACAACTCCAGTCCTGGAGGACCAGTGTCCAGCACAGTTTGGTAATTCAGATGCTCAAGCAAACCTGATTCAAGTCATCTGCTAATTTCCAGGTTTAGTGGATGTGTTTTAGTAGAAGAACTACATAACTGTGCTGGACACTGGCCCTCCAAGACTGGAGTAGTGGACCCCTGAACTAGACTGCTAATCTCCCCAGAGAGAAAGTATCCAAGGCTAAAAGTAAAAGACCTACAGATGACTTTACAATCTGCAGTCTGTCTCAAGCGTGACCAAGACCACCTGTCTGTTCCACAGTGATTCTGGGAAAATGTTCTATGGACAGATGAGACAACAGTAGAGCTTTTTAGGACAAGTACACAACACAATGTCTAGAGGACAAAGGACACTGCACACCAAGACCTCATCCCAACTGTAAACATGGTGGAGGGAGTATTACGATTTGGGGCTGCTTTACTGGAGAATGTGAACTTATCCGTTTGTGACCTGAACTGAAAGAAACATTGGGTGACGCAACAAGATAGTGACCCAAAACACACAAGTAATTCAACTAAAGAACGAGTGGAAAAGAAGAAGATCTGTGTTTAGAAATGATAGAGTCAGAGACCTGATCTCAGCACTATCCAGATGCAGTGGTACAATATGAAGACATCCCAGAGACACTGATGGACTGGAACACATTTGCAGGAGGAATGGTCCAGAATTCCTACTCGGTGTTGGGGAAATCCTATTAGTAGCTACAGGAGAGCTTGGTGGAGGCGATGCTGGTAAACGTAGGATCTACAGGCTATTAAATCCAAGGGGTCACTCATTTTCTCTAGCCTGCACTGTGGATGTTACTCAGTTAGAGTTCAGTTACTGCACCTTTCAACTGTAAATTCATCACACACCACCACCTGTCTCATTCCACACCACCTCACCTAGGACCTGTCCCTCAGTTCAGTCCATCTATAACCAGTCAGGTTCAATATGTAAGATGTAGAGTCTAATGGGACGACTTTATTAACTCCTACTAAACTACAGAGCAGCTTCCAGTTCCTGCACCAGGTAAACTGAAGGTCATTCACTGAAATCCATCACGTGACTGGACAGGCTTCAGCTCCTCCAGTCTTATTACTATGAACTGACAGTAATGCAGACTCACTTTGTTCAGTTCTACAGACTGTTTGATCTCCTCAATCTTCTTCAGGCGGTCCTGGATCATCTGCTGAACATCTGTCTGTTTCTTTCTCAGCTGAGTCTAATAAAAATTCATACACATAAATCATTTATTAGGGTATGTTACCATAGAAACAGCACAGCAGTAGGAATGTATTATCTCAGTGTCCCTCACCTTCTTCTCTCCACTCTCCTCCTCTACAGGAACAGTGCTGTGAGTCTTGTGGTCTCCCTCAGTGCAGAACTGACACACACACGTCTGGTCGTCTCTACAGAACAGCTCCAGGGGTCTCTCGTGTTTCTGGCAGATGTAGTCCTCCAGGTTCTCCACAGGCTCCATCAGTTTGTGTTTCTGGAGTCTAGGTGTAGTTTTATGGTGCAGTAGATGATCACTGCAGTAGGATACTCCACAGTCCAGACAGGACTTTACAGCTTCCAGCTTTACTTCAGTGCAGGTGTCACACAGAACCCTCTTAGGTCTGGAGGGAGGTTTCTCTGGAGCTCTGCTGGATTTCACCCGAACTGACTTCTTGAACTGAGCAGCCAGTCCAGAGATGAAGGTGTTCACACGTAGCTCAGGTCTTCTGGAGAACTCCTCCTTACAGACCGGACACTGGCAGTGTGGACTGGTGTCCCAGCATTCTTTGAGACAGACCATGCAGAAGTTGTGTCCACATGGAGTAGAGACTGGATCAGTGAACACATCCAGACAGATGGAGCACTGGAGCTGATCTTCAGACAGGGCACTGCTGGAGGAGGCCATGACTGACTGAGGAGATACAGAGACATCATGAAGGTTATCTGATACAATATTCAAAGACATTGTCCAAATATACCTCAGTATCCTGAGTCTGTTTGGTTTCTTTGTATGGCTTCTGTGTTTGTTTACCTTCCTGTCTCTTCCTTGTGCTTTTGTTTATATCAATTTTAGCTCCTCCTGTCTCCACCCTCTTCGTACACCCCTCACCTGTACCTACTTTGCTGCTCCGCCCATTCCCAGGTGTTCTTCACTAGGTCTTGTCTATTTGTACGCCTAATACACTTTATGTTAGTGTTTTTGTAACAGAGAAACAAGGAGTCAGGACGTAAATGCTAGTCAGACTGATTTTATATGAACCAAAATAACAAAAACAATCCACAAAGGAAACGAAATAAAGAAAAACATGAAAAACAAAGTTTCTAGAATTAAAAGACTACAAAGAACAAGGAATACCTAAAACAAACAGAGCAACAGCAAAGAGGAACAAAACACCAAGCTAACACAAAGGGGACAACAAACTAGCGACAGGTGGGGGAAAAGTGACAGGAGGAAGTATAAACCAAAGCAAACAGAAGCACATGACACAGGATAACAAAGGTACATGGAAGAGATAGGAGAGAAAGCTATACCTATTGCTATAGCGCCACCATAAGGTGTATTAGACTAAGCTTATACACCTGAGTAGTGGGAGGAGCTACTACCTACTGACCACGTTTCAGGTGTGTATGATGTACAGATTGGTCTGCAGGATGAGTTTTAATGAAGAAGAACAATCCCAACAATTACAACAGTGTTCCAGCGCTCGGTGCTTGGACCCCTAATAATTCATCATGAATAGAGTTCATAGTGCAGCTCCTCTGATAAAGGAACGTGCTATTAATCTCACATAGCTGGTTCAGATGGACCGTCCTCTTCTCTAAACCAACACCAGAGAGAACCAGATAGAACGTAAAGGATATTTAATATTTATAGATTTGAACTGTTCTTTTAAATAATCTGACCCGTCTAATAACATACACTGCAGTTACCTGTCAGGTTCTAGATATCATGAGTAAAGAACACAGTGTTAAAAAGCCCAAACTAACTGCTTGGTAACAGAGACCATCATGATATAATTCTGATCATCTATTAAACACACTGATAGAAAAATCATTGAAACTGAAAATCGGTATTAGGATATTTCAGTATCACGGTGTTCCGGTGCAGACGATCCATCATCCAGCCCTGTTAGAGAACCACACAGAACATGCCACACTTCTCATGAAGACTCATTGATCGTTCACTAACACTGTGTTGAGGTTTAGTGATCAAATCAAACTCTGAAAGAAAGTGAAATGTATCAGACTCCAATCAATCACATTGATCTGACTGATCAGCTCCACATTCCACCTGGTTAAGGTTCTAAAAGCTGCTCTCTGTGCTGAACGTTCTCTCTGTCTGCTCTCGGCCTGTTAGCAGAACTCCAACAGCTCCAGCTTTGACATGTCAGACACATCCATGTACAGAGCATTTCCAGCAGTGTAACACCAGTCAGTGTCCTGAAGTAGCTGAAGAGGTTAATGACAGAAATGTGCTGAACAGCAGTAGGAACCCCAGCAGAACCAGTACTGCAGATAAGAGAACTTAGAACCATCAGCAGCTTCACCTTTCTGGACTCTTCTTCCTGAGAGTTCACCTGCAGGAGGTTTAGTTCCTCTAGGAAAGACTGGAGAAGCTTCAAACTGGAGATCGTGTTCAGTTCAGAACTGCTGGGTTCTGTTCAGTAAACGGCTCCGCACTTTACTTTCGTTTCTCCGCGGGAACGTCACGAGGCCACGCCCACTTCAACCTGAAGCTCTGCTGCACTTGCGAGTTTCGGCCACCAGGTGGAGGTGTCCATCTATTACACCACATAGACCAACAGCACTGTAACTTCTTCAGCAGTGTGGAAGTAGATCTGACTGGATGGAACATGTTTAATGTTCTACTTCATTAGAACTGTTCTACCAACATTAGACCCTTTAAGTGTTCTCAGTTCTCTGATCTTCTGCTTTAAGAAGAGTCTGGGACTGGATAATCACATTCTGTTAAAATGGTTTATAGAATAAAAGTTACCAAAGGTTTCTGTACATGCTAGTTCAGTTACAGTAGATCCATTTTCAAGATTTTCTCTGAGTGCATGAAGCTCCACATTCAGGAAGTAGTTTAATCTCAGGGTGGAGAAGATCTCCAGGCTTCATTTCCTCTTGTAGAGCACGTGTTGGGTCTTTGAGGTCTTATAAACAGATCTTGCTCTGAACACGTGTTAATAACATCTCCATAGTTACAGTTACAGATCCATCAGTGTTCAGACAGTAAGCAGGTTTACCAGCAGAGGGAGCTCCTAAACTGACTCTGGTGCTCTTCCTGTGAAGACCCATCTCTGTCAGGGGTGAGGGGGTGAAGTGCTGCTGGTTGTAATGGGTAGAAATGTTCCTTCTGGTGTTCCTCGGTTACATCCACTGATAGACCTCTCCAGACTCCGCCCACAAAAGTGAACCTTCTTAACTACTGTTACTTTGGCTTTATTTATTTAATTTACAGGGACAATACACATTAATTAACATCATTATTTCACAATGTGAATGTTCCCGATTTAGCCAACTGGCTAAAGTTCATCTGCAGTCCCTGAGCAGGTCGAGATTAAAAACAGAACATGGGGAAGACTTTATTTGAAAATAAAACTGTGACGCCCACAAAAGCGTGGTCACATCTCCGTGGAGGAAAATGGCAATTTGTTTATTTACTTTCAATTGTAAATACTGTATTTTTGTTCTTTACTTGTAAAAACAAATAGGTGGTTAATGTTGAGTTTTATTGACCATGCTTTCATGATTTACATGGTATCTGACCAGCAAAACGCTGTAGAGCATGTTTAGTTTGAAGAATTTGCTTGCTATACTCATGGGGTAACAGCAGGGGGCAGTGTGGGCTGGAGAGTTGGTTTACGTGCGTTGCTGAACTTCTCTCATAGCTGCAAAGAAATCGGAAACATTCAACCCTGCTGCTGTGTTTCCTCATTCCTCTCCTGTTTTCCAGGAGCATAACTGTTATGTCGGTACCGACATCCGGTACCTGTAACAAAACCTTCTTACATCAGTTGGAAAAGAATTCCAATCATGTGACGCACATAAAGAAAAAGCCGATTTGCCACAATCCCCTTTCCTTAATGGCAGTGTGCAATCACCTCTTCCACTGGACCTAGTGGAGCTATGTTTAACTTCACATACTAATTCATCTAGCACTGGAGGAGCTAAACCATTCAAACTTTACTAGATTTTCCCTTCTTAATAAACCATCCTTATCTTTATCCTTATACACCATCTCAATCAGATTAAGACTTGTCTTACATGTCCGGGTCCAGCTGGTTTGGGAATAAGTAATATTTGGTAAAATCATGGTTTTCATAAGCCATTTTTCTGCCTCTGTGGTTAAATTATTTCTAATTAATCTAAAATTACTCAAATTAAGTTTTATCGTACCAACTTTATTTACATGCTTTTAAAGGACAGTTTTGAATTTAGTATGACCCCTAAATATTGGAATTCATGCATTACTATAAGCTTCTGTCCTTGTACAGTAATGTCAGGATCCAGACTAGAGTAACCTTTTTTGTAAAAAACACAAACAGTTTTATCAATATTGAGATGTAGAAAAGATTTACTCAACCAGTCAGAAATAAACCCCATAGCATCAGAGAGTGTCTGAGCAGCCTGCTGCTCATCATTTACATTCACATAAATACCTGTCATCTGAATACGTTTGACGAGTAATACCAGGAGGGCAGATAATAGGAAGATCACATACACTAAACACCTGTGGTTTGGCTGGTTTTAGATAATGATTATATAATAAAACCTTATACTGCACTGTTAAAGCTCGGTGTAGTGCTAGAAATGGCCATATAATAATAACATAACTGTGCTTTGAAGATCAGCCTGGTGCTGAGATGCCTGTATACACTGCTCAAAAAAATAAAAGGAACACTTTTTAATCAGAGTATAGCATCAACTCAGGTCAACTTCAGAGATATTGATCTGGTCAGTTGAGTAGTAGGGAGGGCCGTTAATCATTTTCAGCTGCTTTGGTGTTAATGAAATTAACAATAGGTGCAGTAGAGGAGCAACAATGAGACACCCCCCCAAAACAGGAATGGTTTAAAAAGAAGAGGTCATTGACATTTTGTCCCCCCTCATCTTTTCCCACTGAGTTCTGCAGTTGACTTGGTCAGTCCCACCACTCAGCACCAACTACTATGGACCCTACCATGGTGCGTGGTTCTACTGAGGATAGAACCCTCAGCAGAGATTGCCATCAATGGTTTGCCAGTAGCTCCAAAAAAATAAGTTGAAGGATGGCACATCATATATGTATATCACCATTGCCCACAAGGTTTGCAGTGTCTCCCAGCACAGTCTTAAGAAGAGTATGGTGGAGATTCTAGGAGGCAGTTACTCTAGGACGAGCAGCGGACAAAGGCTGTAGAAGGTCCTTAACCCCTCAGCAGGACCGGTATCTGCTCCTCTGTGCTAGGAGGAACAAGATGAGCACTGCCAGAGCCCTACTGCTGTGAATGTGTCTGACCAAACAATCAGAAACAGGCCTCATGAGGGCGGCCTGAGGGCCCAACGTCCTGTAGTGGGCCCTGTGCTCACTGGACAGCACCGTAGAGCTCGATTGGCATTTGCCACAGAACACCTGAATTGGCAGATCCGCCACAGGCGCCTTGTGCTTTTCACAGATGAGAGCAGGTTTTACCTGAGCACATGTGACAGACGTGACGGGCTCTGGAGATGCTGTGGAGATGGTTATGCCGCCTGCAACATCATTCAGCATGACTGGTTTGGTGGTGGGTCAGTGATGGTCTGGGGAGGCATATCCCTGGAAGGACGCACAGACCTCTACAGGCTAGACCACGGCCCCCTGACTGCTACTAGGCATCAGGATGAAATCCTCGGACCCGCTGTCAGACCCTACGCTGGTGCAGTGGGTCCTGGGTTCCTCCTGGTGCACAACAATGCCCGGCCTCATGTGGCGAGAGTATGTAGGCAGTTCTTGGAGAATGAAGGAATGATACCATTGACTGGCCCACCGGCTCACCTGACCTAAATCCAATAGAACACCTCTGGGACATTATGTTTCGGTCCATCTGACGCCACCAGGTTGCACTTCAGACTGTCCAGGAGCTCAGTGATGCCCTGGACCAGATCTGGGAGGAGATCCCCCAGGACACCACCCGTCGTCTCATTAGGAGCGTGTGGAGGCCATACAAACTACTGAGTAGAATTTTGAGTTGCTGCAGTGGAGTTTGGGTTAAGTGGACGAGCCTGCTGCAGCATTTCTTCACTTTGATTTTCAGGGTGTCTTTGAATTCAACCCTCTGTAGGGTGATCATTTTCATTTCCATCAAACTATGTGGCATCCTTTCGTTCCTAACACATTGCCCTGTCTATATGAGGAAAGATATTCTGCATGATTTTTTTCCCATTGAGATCTGATGTGTTTTCAAAGAGTTCCCTTTATTTTTTTGAGCAGTGTAGTGTGCGAGACCCCACTGAATTGGGACACGCCCACTGGAGAAAGGAACGCAGGTGGGAAGCGGGTCTGGAGTCTAAGGGGAAAATAAAGGTGAGCTCAACCAGGTGAGCTCACTTCTACTTTGGCTAAAACAAAAGGAACGTCCGAGTGTTTTGAGGTGTGCACAGGTGTAGATGCTAGGTGTTTTGTACAACCTCTCACTTAGATCAGTTGACAGACACCTATCACAACATATTTAAGGGGGTCTCTGTGGAGGATGTGCTGATATATTTACACCTAGACAATCAACAAGACCCTCATTTCACTGGGTTATCAAACCTCTACACCTGAGTGTATAACACAACACCTTAAGTTACAGTGTGGAAAGCTGTGTAGAGTGATTATTTCTACCACCCTAAAACAGTTCTGTGTGATAAACCAGCCTCATTTATAATGTTGAACAGGTGTGATGATCAGTGGTGCTGAGTTTTTACCTCCTTCATTGGTGCAGGGACTGAACACTGGATAGATTTTCTCATTGAAAGACTGACCAGTGAAAGAGTAGATATGAGATCTGGCCTCAACATCATAGAAGGAGACCAGACCCTCCTCATAATCCACAAACACCCCCACCTTCTGAGGAGCCTGTTTCAGGGAGAGTCGAACAGAGGGAGAGTCCAGAGCTGTATATTCAGTCTTATTCCTCAGAAATACAGACCACTGTCCATCCTCAGGACTGGCCGAAATCATCCCCTTCCTGTTACTGGACTCTCTGACCACTCCTAAATCCCACACCAAACCCTCTCTCATGAGTGAGACATGAGTAAATCTTGGACTGACATGAATCTCTCTCACACCTGCTGTAATAAAACCTTGTGCTATTACTCTACCTTCCTCTAAGTCCTCATGCTTCTTTCTCTTCTGATGTTTTCTTTGCTGACACTCATCAGGTTGAGATGGCATGGGTTCATACACCTTCACCCTCTTTACTGTCTTTATTTGTTTCCACTCACGGGTTTGGTGTAAGGTGTGTACAGAGTGAGGGAGAGAGGGTTTGGTGTAAGGTGTGTACAGAGTGAGGGAGAGAGGGTTTGGTGTAAGGTGTGTACAGAGTGAGGGAGAGAGGGTTTGGTGTGAGGTGTGTACAGAGTGAGGGAGAGAGGGTTTGGTGTGAGGTGTGTACAGAGTGAGGGAGAGAGGGTTTGGTGTGAGGTGTGTACAGAGTGAGGGAGAGAGGGTTTGGTGTGAGGTGTGTACAGAGTGAGGGAGAGCGGGTTTGGTGTGAGGTGTGTGTACAGAGTGAGGGAGAGAGAGTTTTGGTGTGAGGTGTGTACAGAGCTGAGTGAGAGAGGGTTTGGTGTGAGGTGTGTGTACAGAGTGAGGGAGAGAGGGTTTGGTGTGAGGTGTGTACAGAGTGAGTGAGGGAGAGAGGGTTTGGTGTAAGGTGTGTACAGAGTGAGAGCGGGTTTGGTGTAAGGTTGTGTAACCCGAGTGAGTGTACAGAGTGAGCGAGTGAGAGGGTTTGGTGTGAGGTGTGTACAGAGTGAGTGAGAGCTGGTTTGGTGTGAGGTGTGTACAGAGTGAGTGAGAGAGGGTTTGGTGTGAGGTGTGTACAGAGTGAGTGAGAGAGGGTTTGGTGTGAGGTGTGTACAGAGTGAGGGAGAGAGAGTTTGGTGTGAGGTGTGTACAGAGTGGGGGAGAGGGGGTTTGGTGTGAGGTGTGTACAGAGTGAGGGAGAGAGAGGGTTGATGTGAGGTGTGTACAGAGTGAGGGAGAGAGGGTTTGGTGTGAGGTGTGTACAGAGTGAGGGAGAGAGGGTTTGGTGTGAGGTGTGTACAGAGTGAGGGAGAGAGGGTTTGGTGTGAGGTGTGTACAGAGTGAGTGAGAGAGGGTTTGGTGTGAGGTGTGTACAGAGAGAGTGAGGGAGAGAGGGTTTGGTGTGAGGTGTGTACAGAGTGAGTGAGAGAGGGTTTGGTGTGAGGTGTGTACAGAGTGAGGGAGAGAGGGTTTGGTGTGAGGTGTGTACAGAGTGAGAGAGAGAGTGTTTTGAGTGTGAGGTGTGTACAGAGTGAGTGAGAGTCGGGTTTGGTGTGAGGTGGTGTACAGAGTGAGGGAGAGAGGGCTTGGTGCGTGTTGTGTACAGAGTGAGGGAGAGAGGGTTTGGTGTGAGGTGTGTACAGAGTGAGGGAGAGAGGGTTTGGTGTGAGATGTGTACAGAGTGAGTGAGAGGGTTTGGTGTGAGGTGTGTACAGAGTGAGTGAGAGGGTTTGGTGTGAGGTGTGTACAGAGTGAGTGAGAGAGAGAGAGGGTTTGGGTGGGTTTAGTGAGGGTGTGTACAGAGTGAGTGAGAGAGGGTTTGGTTGTGAGGTGTGTGTACAGAGTGAGGTGAGAGAGGGTTTGGTGTGTGGTGTGTACAGAGTGAGGACGGTGAGAGCAGGGTTTGGTTTGAGGTGTGTGGTATGTACAGAGTGAGTGAGAGAGGGTTTGGTGTGTGGTGTGTACAGAGTGAGTGAGAGAGAGGGTTTGGTGTGGCTGGTGTGTACAGAGTGAGTGAGAGAGGGTTTGGTGTGATGTTGTGTACAGAGTGGAGTGAGAGAGAGGGTTTGTGTGAGGTGTGTGTACAGAGTGCGTGAGGGGTTTGGTGTGAGGTGTGTTACAGAGTGAGTGAGAGAGGGTTTGGTGTGAGGTGTGTACAGAGTGAGGGAGGAGAGAGGGTTTGGTGTGAGGTGTGTACAGAGTGAGGGAGAGAGGAGGCGTTGGTGTGAGGTTTGTGTAGAGCAGGAGTGAGGGAGAGAGGGTTTGGTGTGAGGTGTGTACAGAGTGAGGGAGAGAGGGTTTGGTGTGAGGTGTGTACAGAGTGAGGGAGAGAGGGTTTGGTGTGAGGTGTGTACAGTGTAGTGACGTTTCAGCAGTTAGCTTGTCAGCTAGCCAGCTGGCTAGTGCTAGTGTTGGCCCAGCCTCTTTTCCTGAGCTCACGTGAACCCAAACAATGAGTAAAAACTGATACCCCACTTCAGTGACCCTAATGAACCACAGAGCCACGCTGCCGGAGGGTACCCTCGCTATGTAGCGGTTTCTCTGTGTGTGGTGGAGGTGGATGATGATGGAGGTGGAGGATGATGGAGGTTGAGGATGAAGAATCTCGGATGTGCACTTCAATGAGCTTTTAGTCACACAGCTGACTAAAGCTCCAGCCGTTACCTTTACCGAGTAAAAACCAAAAGCCCGCCCCCAGGTCTGATCTTATTGGCTTACAGCCTACATGCTCTGCTAGGATTGGCTTCCAACCTGTGAAGTGTAATATGATTGGACGAGACGGGATTTCTAGTTTTCATGTTACCTCAGGGGCAGCACAGCAGCGCCCTCTCCTGGTCGCTTCCTGCTATAACAGTGCACTGTGAGTAATGGTGAAGTACAGGTGATTCCGGATACCGTGTAACACTCAGCGGGAGAGGAATAACATTTACCAGAAGCTAGAACCTCCACTGGACATCCGCACAGGTCCGCACTACTTCCGCTTCCGCTGTCTTCCTCATGTGCCCTCATTCAGGTGCTCAGTGAGCGGCGGACCAGTGAACGGATCCTGCAGCTTCACGGTGACAGAGCTGTTTTCGAATGAACTCAGTGACCCCGCCGAGCTGAATACGATCCACTGTTTACAGCTCAACAGAGAGAAACAGAATGTTCAGATGTTCGGACTTTCATTGTACTATTTAATAATAATAATAATAATAATAATAATAATACACGATAACAACACCAATATTAATTATTAATAGCATCATAATAACAATAATGATAATAATAACAACAATAATAATCATCATATCAATATCAATATTAATAATATCACATTAATATAAATTCTGAATAACATAATATAACAATGATGATGATGATGATGATGATGATGATTATTATTACAATCTATACTAATAATAATAATCCACAATAACAACATCAATATTAATATTAATTATTAATAGCAGCATAATAATAATAATGATGATAATTATAATAATAATAGTTATAATATATAATAATAATAGTAATAATCCACAATAACATAAATATTGATATTAATATTAATTATTAACAACACAATATAATAATAACAATAATAACAATAATAACGATAATTCACAATAACAACAACAAATAAATAACAAAAATAACAATAATAATATATCATCTATATAATAATCTATAATATAATAATCATAATCTTTAATAATGATAGTTTATAATAATAATAATAGTAATCCACAATAACAACAATAACAATAATATTAATATTATTGCTAATACTACTACTAATAATAATAGTAATTATTATTATTATTACTAATTATTAGTAGCAGTACTGTAGTAGTAGTAGGTAGTATTTCTCTTATCTCTGTACATGTTGAGTGTATATGTGTATATATAAGGAGAGTTGTTCGCTCTCTGGAGAACTCTCGCGTGCGATGAGGAACAATACGTGCAGGCCGTGTTAAATTCTGCAGTACACGTTTCCATCTCACGCCCCTTCCCCAACCGTGCTGCCTTCAAGTGCTCCGCACAAGCCCGTACTGAACAGTTTCTAAATTAAACCAGTGTGTGCATGTCTACCTGACGCTCCATGTTTATGTTCAGACGCTGTCATTCTCCTACCTCTCCTGTTGTCATATGGAGGACACACGGTGACCATTATAGAGGCACTGAAACGTTTACTAACGCACAGGGCCACCCAGCGTCACTCGACCACGAATTACATCCCAAACTTGTCCCGCCTATAAAACACATAACGTTAACTTTGAGAAATGGTGTTTAGGTGTTCTGTACAGTGGCCGTGAGGGGATCCAGGGTTCTCCATGTCTAGAACATGCACATAGGCATCTAAACCACTAGGGAACCTACACGAGTGTATATGTTTATATGTTTAAAAGAAGGTTTTCTATTTAGATGATAAATTTAGACTGATATGATCAATATTTACTGAGCTACACATACAGAAGTCTGTCTCTCAGTATGGTGTCGGGCCGCCGTGTTCGCTAACCCAACACGCCAGACGTCTCGGTATGGAGCTGTAGAGGTTCCTAATGGAGTCCTGTGAAAATCCATCCCATGCAGCTTAAACATCTTCACACAGCTCCTGCAGATGGTGCGGTAGGGGTGGAGGTGGAGGGACACCAGGCCTTCTGGACGTGTGACAACACACCGTTCATCTTGGTGCTGACCACGGTGCCTCCACACACGGATTCGTTGGGCGTCTCCACCAAGACTAAAGCGGGACTCGTCACTGAAGATGACCCGCTGCCATTCTGAGTCACTCCATGACAGTCTGGTACGACACCACTGCAGTCTTTGGTGACGGTGACGTGGTGTTAAGGACAGTCGTGGTAACGGTCTGTGTGCACGTAGTCCTGCGTGGTGCAGCCGTCTGCCGATGGTGCTGCACTAACGGTGGTTGTTGGGTCGGTTAGGTACAGAGATAAGACCCGTCCTCGCCTACGTCACATGTGTGTCCGAGTGTGAATCATTCACATGTCTCACCATGTCAAACCTACACACCAAGTTTCACTCCTGTGGCTTGCTTCCATCTGGGTGCAGCTGTTCTGTTGGTGGTGAGTTGGTTGAAGTCCCCCAGACATCTGCACAGGTCTGTACAGGCTCCATAATGAGCTTCTATCTCTGGGACATCGTGTTCTCCTCACGCTTCCGCTGTCTTCCTTCTACCCCCTCATTAAGCTGCTCGAACCAGTGAGAGCAGGACCGGTGAAAGGATCCTGCAGCTTCACAGTGACAGGGCTGTTTTAGGATGAACCCGGTGACCCCACCCAGCTGCTTTGTTTACTGCTCCACAGAGAGAACAGGTATAGGTGTTCTAAAGGACCTTATGGTTCCGTGTCAGTGTCTAATAGCCCTAGTTAGAACGTGAGAACAGATGAGGGTGTGATTGAGACCCGGTTCTATTCTAATGTGTGTGGTTCTACAGGACTAGCTGTGACTAATGCTAACACCAGTGTCATGTATGGAGTATAGACATGTCCCGTGGCTCTGCTGATGTTCCTCCAGATGTGTCCTTTACAGACAGGCTGTGATATAAAGGTCTGAATCCGACATAAGGCGAGCAGCTCACTGTCATTGGAGAACCCTCGCGTGCGATGAGGTACAGTACGTGCAGGCTGTGGTAAAGCCTACAGGACAAATGTTTCCGTCCCACTGCCCTCCCCCAAGAGTGCTACCTTCAAGTGCTCCGCAGAAGCTCGTACCAAACTGTTTCCCAGTGAACTCAGTGCTGCATTCCCAACCAACACGCCATGTTTATGTAACCCCAGCTAATGGGGAATGTTCCCAGGAGGCTAACACTAACTACAAGTTCTAATTAGGTTTTAGAGTGTATGTGTTAGTCTACATTCTGAACACGTTCTCACTGAGACCTAAGATGACAGAATGGTTTAGAGAATGTTCTCCTGCCTTTAGAAAGAACATGATTGGAACCGAAAGAAGAAATTCCAGCTACATTGCATGCTGCCAGAATATTTTGGGACAAATCATTTCTAGCTGAGTAGACTAGGCTCTTTCCCAGCGAGCAGGGAACGTTCCCAGGACTTCCCAGGCTAACGTTCTCTTGAGTTCTAATAAAGTTTTTGAGAAATTGTTTTAGTCTACATTTTTTAAAAAGATCTTCCCACTGAAAGCATTAATGGAACATTGTATTACATATTCGTCTGTAGAACAAATCATTTCTAGCTGGGTTCATTCCCCACATGAATTCAGAAATTGTGCTAATCGGATCTAAACCACGTGGTGTCTCAGTCTGGACACTCAAATCAGATGTCAAGTTATCTTTTGCATCAGTCGCAACACAACAAACTTTGTGTGGATAGATTAGTCTGGACACACGAATCCGATCAGATCACCTGCATATAGCTATGAGGACAGCTCTGAGGAACAAATCCCATTTGGCTGGAGTCTGAAAACCACAGAACCCATGAAATGTTGGTTCTGTTGGTTCCTGATGGTATTCATGTGTTTTCTGTTCTTGTGGATCGAGCACGATGTAAAGGAGCCTACCCTGTACACACGGTCACATGGTGACTACCTATTGCATTGGTGCCCACTACACTGAACCGTAATTCCTGGGAGGATTTATGAAGGATTCCAGAATGCTGTTTGAAAAAACAGGGAGCAAAATTCCAAGGAATTCCATACAAGCCATATGAAGTATCCTAGGAGGTTGTAACAACACTGACACCACACTGTCCCAGTGTTTTTAGGTGACATTGACCTCCTGGTGTCTTTTATAGGTTCTCTTATGTCATGCATTAAACTCCATGGAATTTTGGTACGTTGCCAACAGATAGTCACCATATCACCAGTCACCAACGACGTAACTTATTAATGAGGTTGTAAGAGCCTTGCTGAGGCAGCATAGCCAACACCACCCAGATAGCAAGCACATATCAGCCTGGTGCTTAAGGTCGACACCCTGCTGACTGACTGGCACTGCTGGTCCACCCTCAGACAACCCAGATTTTATTTTCCCAAACTGATTGTATATGTGCCTTTAATTTTAAAACTTAAACAGACGGCAGACACACAAAGCTGTTATGACGTTATCCACTTTCTTACAATGTTGCTGTCAAACGGTTGTGCTGTTTACATCATCTCTATGTATGTGGTTGTTATGTGGTGCTGTGACTACCTGTTGGGAACTTAGCAACCTTTAACCAATCCTACTGCAACGCTGCAAGGCAGTAGACAATGTTGTGACAATGTTACGTGTTTGTTGGATAATAGTTTAACAGGTGACCAGACAGGTGATCTAAAGGTGTCCTACAGAAAACTAGTGGCCCATAAAGGCAACCAGTATGTCAGTTCCCCTTAGAAAAAAAACCAAAACCAAACCATTCATCTAATAATTCATTCATTCACTTCTCTTCTAAGCTGCTTATCCTTGGTCCGGGGTCACTGCTGGAGTGTGCTAGCATCGCTTATTAGGAGTAAGGCATAATACCCTGGACAGGCCAGAATGCCAAACCATTCATTCATTCATTCATTCATTCATTCATTCATTCATTCTCTAAACTGCTCGTCTTCTGGGTTGTGTATGTGGGGGAGTGTACTGGATCTCAGCACTCATTGGGCAGAAGGAGGAAATATCCAGAATAGAACAAAATGCCAAACCATTAATTAGTTAATTAATTAATTATTTAATTCATTCATTCATTCATTCATCTTCTAAACTGCTTATCTGTCTAGATTATTGGAACCTATCCCAGCGCTCATGGAACGGAAGGCAGAAAACACACTAGACAGGCCAGATCGCCAAACCATTCATTCATTCATTCATCTTCTAAACTGCTCGTCCTTCTGCGTTGTGTGTGTGTATGGGGGAGTGTACTGAATCAATCAATTCATTCATTCATTCATCTTCTAAACTGCTTATCTATCTAGGTTATTGGAATCTATTCCAGTGCACTTGACAGGCCAAAATTCCAAACCATTTATTCATTCATCAGAAAGCCAAACCAGCAGGTTCATAATCCTAATAGTCCAGTAAAAGGAATCAGCGGAAGCTGTGCTGTACAGCACCCACAGGTAGACTACACTGAAGATAATGCTGTAGGCTGGTGACACCAGCATGAGCCCAATCCCACCGTAGAGCTGCTGGAACAGTTGGAAACGCTTCAGCACGAGCAGAACTTGAACGCACCCCGTCAGAGCGGCGGTTCAGGCCGGTTGCGTCATCCTCTCTCACGTGTGGCGCGTCACTGTTGCGTCACAGGCAGTGTCCTCGTGCCTCGTCGCGGTTACTCAGCAGAGAAGAAGAAGAAGGAGCCGGTGCCGGAGCAGCGCGCGCGTGTTATCAGCGGAACTAAAAAGACCAACAAGCCAGGTAACACTTACCTACTTCAGGGGGAACCTTGTTATCTAGTACCCTGTTTAGACGCGTTCTAGAGCGGCGGGGTCAGTGTTAAAGACCCGAGACTCTGTATTTAATATCCAGCGGGGGTTTGTTAGTGGGTCCGTTTAACCTGCATGGCTGTGCTGGGAAGTCCTGAGCTGGTTCGGGAGTGAATGAGTGAGGTAGGTGAGGTATGGAGTGGGTGAGTGAGGAGTGGAGTGAGGGCTGTTGGGTCTGTACAGCTATGGAACCCAGGAGGTTATGTAAGAGGCATGTGCTGTCCAGAGGCCTAAGACCTTTGACCTTCAGGAATAGCCCTGATATCAGAGCAGTATAGGCCTGTGGTATGTTCAGAACAGGGCTCACGACCGTGTTGGGTCATGTGTTCCATGTTCCTGTGTCCTGTTTGTTTGAAGGTCCTAGCAGAGCAGAGCAGTAGGTGATGCTGAGCTAAGCTAACCTCAGCAGTGAGCTCTGAACACAGAGGGCTGGCTGACTAACTCTGGAATGGTGAACACAGCTCATTGTCTTTGTCTGATCAGAGCAGTCTGACCATCCTCAGGCCGGTGAAGGACTGACTGCCCTCACAGTGCATGTGTCAAGGGCACCTTGTGCTAGCGTAGTAGCCAAAGTGGTGGTGGTGGTGAAGTTCTCTGTGGTGGTTTTCACTAGTGTTGTGTATTGTGTAAGGTGGACTCAGGTTCAGGTTTGTTCCGGTTCAGGTTATCTGATTCTTGTCAGACAGCGTCAGACGTCCATAGACAGTGTCCTGAAGTGTCCCCAAATACCTGATAACCTCATACATACAGCATAGACATGTAATAACCGGAGACTAGCTCCATCAGAGCTGCTTTAAGTAGCTGTAGGTACACCGAGGATGAGGAAGTTCTACCAGCGTTAGGAACCGAAGTGTGTACCGCTCTGTTGTTCTGTTGATCCCTTTGGGGTGGAATAAGATGCTGAGGCTCCAAAACAAGAGCAGCGATCAGCGGGAACAGTTGGCTCAGCAGGACAGGAAGTGAACGAACGCAGCATAAAGAAACTAAACCAAACAGAGACACACGGAAATCAGGACGTGGGAAACTGTCCACCATGCCAAACCCTATCTGTTCATGAGGTGACACACTCGGCAGGCAGGCCTGTGTATAGCCTGCTGTAGTAAGGGGTCAGATGGCAGGGATGGATGACGGCTTGGGGATGATATCGATCAGTATCTGCAGATATCATCTTCAGAATATCTATCTGGATGTATCAGATGGGCTTTCTGATTTGGTTGGGATTTCAGACTGGCATTTGATGGTATACATTCGTGTTCAAACAGTAAAACACCAGAAAACGATAGAAATATTATAAAAAGTAGAAATATTATAACTCTCTCTCTCATTTTAGTTTAGTTAAGTTTTACATGCTGGCAAACTTAAAAATGAAACATGGCACATAAAGTTCTGTAATGTTTCCTCAGGCCACATGTGATATTAGTTTTTAATGTCAGTGTGTTATGTATATGTGTCCAATGGGAAACTTGTATCTCCATTTTTGTGGATTATTACTCTCACGCATCATTTGATCACAGCAGCTGCCGTTTACACTGTGTGAAAGTGTCGTGATGAATGGACCAACAGAAATGGCCCAAAGCTGCTGGGTGAAAAGGTCTGGTTCCACTGACTTCCATTAACATTAGTTCAGGTTTTCGCGCTCTCCTGTGCAGCTACCATTTAAGGGGTACGTATTTTCCTTTGGAGAGCGATGATATTTATACACGGTAAATCAACAACAACAACAACAACAACAATATGGAATTTGATCACAGAGTTTTCAAGCTCTTGCACACGGCTGCATTTACTGAGCTCAGGAAGAGCCGGGTGGTTAGGTGGCGCCGGGTTGCTGCGCTAATGCGTCTGTAATTTTACAGAAATATATATTTTTTAAGTTACGCTGATCCAGGTGTATATCTATCTATCTATCTATCTATCTATCTATCTATCTATATATATATATATTTTTTTATTTTATTTTATTTTTTTTCATATGAAAATCACTGTTTAAAAGATTGCAATTTTTCAAGTCGCAAGAGTTGCAGCTATTTTTTTTTTTTTTTCCATGTGCAAAATATTAATTTAAGCTTTGTGTGAAAATTTAAGGCTGAAAAAGTAATTGTTGTTATGCGGACATTACAACTTCAAATGATGAATTTTATTTGCAAGTGCTGCAAATTTTTAAAATTATTTATTAAAAATGTTACATTTCAAATATGGAATTCAGGGCTGAAAATGTAATTGTTTTTATATTGTATTCCAAATTTGAGAAGATGCAGTTTCCAGTTTGCAAGAGCTAAAGTTTAGTTTTAGTGTGGAACTTTGGGGCTGAGAAGTTTTCTAAATCAAAATTGTAATTTGAAAGGATGGAATATTTTATAACAGCCTGCATCATCAGCTGTGTTGCTGTAGCAAACTTGAAGTTGGAAAACTGAAGCTGGCACCGCGGAGCTTGTGAACCGCCCGTAGATAAGATCGGAACAACCCATGCACTGTGTACACAAACACAGCCATAATTGTCTGGCACGTTAATGGGCTGTGTTCAAGATTCAAAACTGAAAAAGTGGCCTGGACCTCAAATAATAGGACATAATCCGAAAATTATAAATCGGAATCAGAAAAAACGCAATCGGAGACATTTTGTCCAAGTGCTGTAGCCCTAAGACAGTGGAAGCCGCCTCTGCATGGCTATGAAACTAATAAACCAGGACGCCTGTGTTAATTAGGCTGCTGTGATGAAGACGGCAAGGTCTCCAGCTCAGCCATAGGATGCGTTCTATCCTCCACGTACGCCAAACACAGGAAGGAACTTTATTGCTGGAGTTGCACAACAGATGATTATAAGCCTGTGGGGATCACTGTAAACTGGATAGTCAGGTATGGAAAGCGACTCCTTCAGTTTAATGTACTTCAGCTTGGAGTTACTAGGAGCCCAGACAGGAGGACACCTCCGTCTACTCCACGGATCACATGTCGCGTGGTTCCTGGGCTCACACTGGGTCTGTAAGTCCCACACCTGGCTATGTAGCTCGGGGGCAAACACATGATCTCGAGGAAACCACAGGAAGCATTAGTGAAATTAGATACTGGCAGTGGAACATTGCTGTGAGGATTTGATTGAGTATTAGTGAGGTCAGGTACTGATGTTGGAACATTGCTGTGAGGATCTGATTGAGTATTGGTGAGGTCAGGTACTGATGTTGAACATTGCTGTGAGGGTTTGATTGAGTACTAGTGAGGTGAGGTACTGATGTTGGAACATTGCTGTGAGGATTTGATTGAGTATTAGTAAGGTCAGGTACTGATACTGAACATTGCTGTGCGGGTTTGATTGAATATTAGTGAGGTCAGGTGCAGTTGTTGGAACATTGCTGTGAGGATTTGATTGAGCATTAGTGAGGTCAGGTACTGATTTTGAACATTGCTGTGAGGATTTGATTGCTAGTGAGGTCAGGTACTGATGTTGGAACATTGCTGTGAGGATTTGATTGAGTATTAGTAAAGTCAGGTACTGATGTTGGAACATTGCTGTGAGGATTTGATTGAGTATTAGTAAAGTCAGGTACTGATGTTGGAACATTGCTGTGAGGATTTGATTGAGTACTAGTGAGGTTGAGTGAGTAGCTGAATTTGCTCATTAGAAGGGCTGTTCAAGGTACTGGGCGGAGCTTCATGAGTCCAGAGATCCCGGTTCCGCCGGGTATGGTGACCGTAGGCTGACTGATGTGACTGATGTGTTGGTTTGGATGTTCTTGATTCTCTGAAAGTCCTTTAACTGGTAGAAAACCTATACGCATGTAGAGGTTCTTTAACTTTCCCAGGCTTTCTCACACCTGTCCATAAACGGTGGTTCTTTAATGGCATCACTACAAAGAAGCCCGTTCGGCACCTTTGCTTATAAGAACCGTACGATTCCTTATACGTGTATTTAAAACGATGTGTCTCTCGTTTCTCCTTCCAGCTCAGCCAAGATGTCGTACTCTGCAGTGGACGAGTATGAAGAGTCCAAGTTCCTCAGGAAGGCCAAGGAGAACCCATTCGTTCCTATCGGTGAGTTATAACACAGTGTTCCTCTAAAGAACCACACAGGATAATCAGGCTGGCTTTCTCTTCCTGACAATCAACAAAGGGTCCCCCGAGATCAGGGATCTTAAACACTGACCCGGATTATCCGGAAAGGGTGTCTATAATCCAGTCTTACCTCCCCTTAACGACTCCCAGTGCGTCCCGACTGTCCTGATTATAAACTGCAATTAGCAGTTAGCATCTATTACATCTTAACTACATTACTTTAGCAGTTAGCGTCTATTACTTCTTAACTACATTACTTTAGCAGTTAGCATCTATTACTTCTTAACTACATTACTTTAGCAGTTAGCATCTATTACATCTTAACAACATTACTTTAGCAGTTAGCATCTATTACTACTTAACTACATTACTTTAGCAGTTAGCATCTATTACTTAACTACATTACTTTAGCAGTTAGCATCTATTACTTAACTACATTACTTTAGCAGTTAGCATCTATTACTTCTTAACTACATTACTTTAGCAGTTAGCATCTATTACTTCTTAACTACATTACTTTAGCAGTTAGCATATATTACTTCTTAACTACATTACTTTAGCAGTTAGCATCTATTACTTCTTAACTGTATTACTTTAGCAGTTAGCATCTATTACTTCTTAACTGTATTACTTTAGCAGTTAGCATCTATTACTTCTTACCTACATTACTTTAGCAGTTAGCATCTATTACTTCTTAACTACATTACTTTAGCCATTAGCATATATTATGTCTTAACTGTATTACTTTAGCAATTAGCATCTATTACTTCTTACCTACACTACTTTAGCAATTAGCATCTATTACTTCTTACCTACATTACTTTAGCAGTTAGCATCTATTACTTCTTAACTACATTACTTTAGCATCTATTACATCTTAACTGTATTACTTTAGCAGTTAGCATCTATTACTTCTTACCTACATTACTTTAGCAGTTAGCATCTATTACTTCTTAACTGTATTACTTTAGCAATTAGCATCTATTACTTCTTAACTGTATTACTTTAGCAATTAGCATCTATTACTTCTTAACTGTATTACTTTAGCAATTAGCATCTATTACGTCTTAACTGTATTATATTAGCAATTAGCATCTATTACTTAACTACATTACTTTAGCAGTTAGCATCTATTACTTCTTACCTACATTACTTTAGCAGTTAGCATCTATTACTTCCTAACTACATTACTTTAGCAATTAGCATATATTACATTTTAACTGTATTACTTTAGCAATTAGCATCTGTTACTTCTTAACTACATTACTTTAGCAATTAGCATCTAATATTTCTTAACTGTATTACTTTAGCAGTTAGCATCTTTTACTTGTTAGCTACTAGTTTAGCAGTTAGCATCTGTTACTTGTTAGCTACACTGATCCAGTGCAAGACTAAAGAAGCTAACTTGGGAGGCCAAACAAGCTAATTTAGAGGCTACATTCATTGGGAAACACAGGAAGTGAGATTGTTCACCAAGCTATCCCTTTAATAGTGCCGTGCCGTAACCAGCTTTGTCTTGCTGCGGCTCTCTGCAGGAATGGCTGGGTTCTTCGCCATCGTGGCACACAGGCTCCTAAAGCTGAAGCAAAGAGGGAACATGAAAATGTCTGTCCATCTGATCCACATGCGTGTCGCGGCCCAGGGGTTCGTGGTAGGAGCAATGACCTTGGGTATGTCTTCAGTTTCTCTTACTGCATCTGCTGGGTGTTCAGAGAGTGCTCTGTATGAAGCATCAGTCCAGAAACCTCATTAAACAGTTTGATTGTATCCACTCAGTGTTCTTCCTCTCTCGCTCACAGGTGTGGTCTACTCCATGTACAAGGAATACGTGCTGAAGCCGGCGGAGGCGCAGAAGGCTCTGGAGCAGAAGGCCCTGGAGCAGAAGTGAAGAGCGACGGAATGATGCGTGTAGTTTTATTTTTGGACCCTTGTATCTTCTAGTACCTCAGATGTTCCTCCATATTTATTCTTAACGTGATATTGGACTGATCTGTTTTCTAATACGTGTGAGAGACTTTCCGAAGAGCTTTGTTTTCTCGTCTGTCTGCTAGGACACCACAGGCCGGGATACCGCGCAGCTATACCGTGTGTGTGACGTGGCTGACGTGCGGCAGTTTACACAGTGCTAATGAAACCTCAGCCATTCCACATACACTCTTAGGAAGCAGCTCTTTATGGGTTCTTATTTGGGTTCTTTGTCTGTACCCTCTGCAGAACCATTCTGACGCAGAGACGTCCTGGTGAAATCTTTCACTGCCCACCATATGCACTTGCTTTCGATCCAAGTTTGATATATATACACTATACTGCCAGAAGTGTTCGCTCGTCTGCCTGGAGCAGGAAGGGCCCGTCCCCAAACTGTCCCCACAGAGTTGGGAGAATGGAATGGTCCAGAGTCTCTTGGTCTGCTGAAGCATTAAGAGTTCCTCTCACTGGAACCAAGGGTCCGAGCCCAACTCCTAAACACCACCTCCAACACCATAATCCCCCCTCCACCAAACTCTACCCTCGGCACAGTGCGGTCAGACAGGTACCGTTCTCCTGGTACCGCCACACCCAGACTCGTCCCTCGGAGAGTGAATGCTTTTGGCAGTATAGTGTATACATGGGGTAGGCATCACCTAAAGCCCCACAGTGTGATTATATCTCATGATATTATCACAACACCTTCATCACCATATGATATGAAATACTGAACATTGCAATAACATATACTGTGATTTACGACTTTCCTCCACCTTAAATACCCCCACCAGTTTTATCGGCGGTCCCTCATTCTTGTGCAGCGTTTATTCACATATGACGCATGTGTCCCATCCACATCCTTCATCCCTACATTGTAGAGATGAGACTAGACCTTTGATTTAAACCCAGGTGCTGCGTTTCGTACTTCTTTCTCAGATGCCACCATCTTTACTTTGACCAGCTCCACTGTCATCTCAGCTGACCTCACCTTAAAGAATGGCTCCATCTAGTGGACGGGAAAAGCAATTGATTCTCTTATATTGTAGTACCAAAAATATTAATTCATATTTGCAATTAGTGTGTTAAATATTGATGCTGGGCGTGTATTGATACATTGCCCCGCAAAATATTGATAAAATAAAATACAAATAAATTTAATTTAACTTATAATAACTAAATAACTTATAATACAAGATTACTGTCATATCTAAACCTTGTGTGAACATTTCATTGACAATATAATTGTCCACAAATTGACTTAGAAAGTCATTTGAAAATCTCCAGTCAAGCTTTGGATCCTCTGTGTTAGTATTTCACTGTATTATGATAGTACAGTATGTAAGTCATACACATTTGATGATGCGTATTGTCATGTGACCCATATAGATCTGCCTTAACAGAACCTCCACCACTAATACTTCTGTAGTGTCATGTGTGCAGCAGTATGGTGCTCTATAGGCTCATTCCTGCTTCAGTAGACCAGAACCTAGAAGCCTACCAGCCAGATGTCGTTATCAGGGCAAGCAGTAGATCTCAGCTCTTCTCTCTGTGTCTCTGAATGTGTTCTGTGTCTCTGTGTGAGTGAGTGAGTGAGTGAGTGAGTGAGTGAGCGAGCGAGCGAGTGAGGGTTGAGGTGTTTTACTAAAATTATCATTTTTGCACACTCGCAAAATGTGTTTGCATCTTTTTTGCAACCTGTTGGTTTATTAAAACTCCTACGACTGTATTTTGAGGATCACAGAGATAAACATGTACAATTTACATATTTGCCAATAAAACATGACTCGGTATGTAACAGGTTTGGACTGTTCAGTAAACCTTGCATGCTGTGCGGACATGAGAAATGGAGGGATGTAGCTGTGGTAAAGATTGCATCGCCACATTGGCTAAGATTTTGAGAATTTATGACTAGCATGCCATTTACAAACGAGTGCAGATTTCCAGTCATTTCTTTGAGAATGTGGGTGTGGTTTAATATCACTTTGTGCAACAATGTACTTTACACCATTTCCAAAATTTCCCATTTCCTCCAGTGTTACCCAGTAAGTGTATGTCATCACTGTCCAATGAAAAACATGTATCTCTCTCTTTTTTTTTACTTGTATGCATCATCTGAACACAGCAGCTGCTGATTAAACTGTGAATGAATGAATGGATATGTCATGATGAATGGACCAACAGAAATGGCCCAAACCTGCTTGGAAAAAAGGCCCATTCATTTAAAACTTCAGATTTTTGCACTGTTCTGTAAAGTTCCCATTTTTATTTGGACAGTGCCAATATGAAGCTACAGGTGTACTTATCTGAACGACTTTGTGAATTAGCTTAAGAATCACTGATAAAAATAACACTGTGTACGATATAAAAGTCTCAGGCAGCACAAAAACCATTTATCTGGGCAGTAATTGTGTTTTTCTGCAGTCCATACTTGTCTTACTGATTTTGACAGAGCACATTGTTCAACCCAGAAACCAGAACACAACGTTGCACGACATACTGAGATTGAACACGCCCCCAGCGTGTTGGTTGCTGGTCAGGACCATGCTGGGTGCTAGAACATTTGACTGGTGTAGAACACCATCCAGGTATCTCCAATGCACTACAGAACTTCAGTTTGGCCACATACTACATACTACTTTTAGGTAGATTTAGTATGTGAGTAGTATGTCATTTTGAATACAGCCCATCTTCACTCGATTCAAAAATACACTGAGTTTGCATGTTGAATTTTTAAATATTATTTGTGTCTGCTTCCAAAATTCACATAAAGTAAACAGTGTACAAACGCCACAGTTCTCGCTAAAAAAAGAGAGAGATTAAACACGTTTAAAAGAGATAAACAATGGCGCAAAGGTCAACCGGAAGCAGGGAAGCGTTTCTATGGCATCGCTCTCCGGCTTCCTGGAGACTGGTTGCCGGGGAAACGGTCGCGTCTTTAGCTGTAGCGGGAACCATTAGCCAGTTAGCCTTCGCCTCCTAACGCCGTGTTTATCTGTTTATCCTCGGCGTTTTTTCCTTATTCTCCTTCGGTTTTCACCGAACACTTCGGTTTCCGCTCACTGCGCTCTACAAGCCACTCGCTTAACGGTAAGGTTGAGCTGCTTTGCCCGTCAGTTCGCTGATAATCGCTCCTCACTCGTCAGCCTCCTTTCGAACGTGCCGGTCCACCTTAAATGTGCAGCAGCTACACTGTGCAGCGCAGCTACCTTGCAATGCTACTGCCACCATTTAAGGTGGAACGGAAAATACGGAGCAGTAGCTAATTTCAGCCTATCACATTAGTGTAATAACTTTAACTGGCTCTGCTAGTTACCTCACAGGTACTGCTGGGATGTGCAGCTGGGTTATAACCTGTTAGTCCGGTTTATTAACTGATATTTATCTCTGTTATATCTGTATCTTTGTTCAGCTCTAAGACTAATGCTGGATCAGATCTCAGCGTTTACAGGAAAGCTTTTCAACTATGAATAAACACCAGGACGTTTTTAGGAGTTTATAATAACACAATATGAATAAATAAAACCAGCTGTCATATCAAAGATTATGTATTATTTATATACATATAAATATATGTTCCCCACTGTGGAATCAATAAAGGATCTATCTATCTATCTATCTATCTATCTATCTATCTATCTATCTATCTATCTATCTATCTATCTATCTAAAGTACTATCTAAAAGACACTCATGATCAAAAGAACAGCTGCACCCAGAAGGAACCAATAGGATGAAACTTGGTGGGTAGGTTTGACATGATGAGACATGCTAATTATTGAAGTTTCAATCCCACACTTCCTTCTGGGAGCTGCTGTTCTGATGAAGAGTATTAATTTATATATAAATGTATATATAGGTATGGATGCTCTATACATAACCAATAGATTTCTCCACATAGTCCACCACATTGGGGGTGTAAATATTAATGAGTCATCAGTAACAGTTTGGGATTTTGGAATTGGCATGTTTTCCCATCCTCTTTTGGAAATGCAGGATTTGGATTTCAAGGTGGAACAACAGTGTATGAGAGGGTCACGGTGTGTGGGTTCTATGTACTGAACTCTCCTTATTACACCGTCACAGTGTACATACAGCTTTACAGTCTATGGTGCATATATTACCAAGAAATATAAGACCAGGTCTTTCAGATGGTTGTTAGGAGTGTTGTTTTCTCTTTAGCTACTTACAGTGGCTGAGAAGTGCAAAATAACACATTTTAGAAAACCAAATGACACAAATAAGAACAAATTTACAAACGACAAAAATTATATTCAAGAAAGCAAATTTACAAGACTTCATATTCTGACGAGAAAGGATAGGTCTAACACACAGGAAGTGGATAGGTCTAACACACAGGAAGTGCTTGTTGGAGACCCTTGTCAATCAAACGTTTCCTTATACCATTCACATCTGCCGCTATTTTGGTCAGAGTAAATTGCTGTAGAATGCTGGTCATTTTCTACATTCAGAATGCGTCAGTGCGATCCTCACGCAGCACTGGGTGGGATGCACAGCTGACTGCATCCGAGCTGAACATGTTTCTTTGTGGAACTGTGTGACACTGACTCTACAGAGCGTAGGACATTTAAGGTGATATTGATGTCCACCTAATTAGTTACAAAGCTCTGTGTGCAAATCATGTCCTCAGTTGGTCCTTCATTTCAGGATTAGAAATGTTAATGAAGGTGAGTGGGATGTATCGCTAGCTATAGTGGAGAACCAGCTAGCTAGCTGAAAATGGCTGAAAGCTTTTACAGCCCAGGTGGTTTAGAGTCTCCTGCTCGTCTCTCTCTTCCGTCTGCTCATTAATACTCTAAAGACCTCTAAGGAGAAACAGAAGCGGGCCAGCTGGAGAAAACACGCACCACAACATGGGCAAATCACGCTTTAGCGTCGTCACCATCCCAAACTCCACCCACTCTACCACCGCCAAACAGATTGACAAGGGTCCGCAACAAGCACTTCCTGTGTTAGACCCACCCCTAAATTTGTTTTTATTCTTGTAGTTTTTTTCTTGTAGTATTTTGCACTTCTCGGCCACCGTAGCCTCAAATCAGTTTCTTTTTCCTGGTTGGGTTTCCACTTATTAGTGATTGCATGGTTGCAGTAACAGTGTTGTAAGATTTATAGTCTTCTCCTTTATCTTGGTCACGAGATTTTGTAGCCCACTAACTAGTGCCACAGCTTTCAAGATAACCACAACAATGTTCAGTCTGATCAGGAATGGTGTGCTTTTTGATCAGACGTATGGTTTTCCTAAAAACATAATAAATTCTGATTTTTTTCTCATTAAGAATGAATGGGGTGGAAACGTACATGCCCATCTGCTGTACTCCTGCTTGACAGACAGACACCATTTCACATACACCCCTGAGCATGAATTCAGTGTTGGTCCAACCTGCACTCGTCTGTTTGTCTATTTTTTCCCATCCCTCGATCCTTCCATAGACTCCCATTCATTTTCACCCCCATTTAAACCCTATTTCTTCCTTCACCCTACAGCCACCAAACTGGATCTACTCACTCAGGGCAGATCCCCAAACTCTAATCCACAGACACTGACCCGCACTCCTCCCCTTGTTCCTCTCATAGACTCCCATTCACTTTTAGCAGCACCTTAGCCTTCAGCTCCACAATCGCTCCAGCACTTTCTTCAGGAAATGCCCTTTTCTCGTTCTTCTTTGTCTTCCTCCTTTCTCATGCAGGTGGATCATCTCCTCACACATGCCTCCTGAAAATGAATAACCTGTACTTAGCAGCTGTTTGATTGTACACATTGCTTTCTTCCTCCTGCTGCAGGGTTCCGTCCTGACGGTGAGAAAATGCCGCCATTAAAATATGTTTAGAGGAGAAAAAGGTTTCCTGGGCAGCAGGGCTGATTTCCATATCCTCTGGAGCTCCAGGAACGCTTTCGCTCCTCAGATTAAAGGGCCAGTGTCATTGCCAGAGTCACCCGCTGCTCTCTGATCTTGCAGTGATGGAGGGCGACGATGACAGGATGAAGGAGCACCTGAGGCTCCAGCTCCAAAGCCTGCAGGAACAGCAGGCGCAGCGGCTCCAGAAGAGGCTGGAGAAGAAGAGACAGACTGCGTTTGAGCCACAAAGAGACGAGGCAGGCTTTGATGCCCAGGACGGCCTGGGCCTCTCTGTGGACGACGGAGACTTGGTGGAGCAGTTCAGTGCAAGGTGACGGCTGATGAAAGACTGTGTCGGTTGTAAACGTGTTTGTGGCAGAATGTCTCTCACAGAATCAGACAGACAGAAGCCCTCAGGAGAAACCCCTGTGCAAAGTAGAGGATCTGAGGGGCTTGAAAGGGGAAATCCACCAGGGTTTCTAAATTCCTGAATGACTGAATAGTTAAGATGTTAATACAGAGCGTTTGGTATGAAAGGTGCGTCTGCTCTAGAGAAACCAAGTTAGAACTGTTCTCAGTGGCGGAGAAAGGAACCAGACTGAAGAGGTTAAAGGCCACTGTTCTACCTTTTTCATCAGTTGTGTTTCACTTCCTGTTTGACACGTGTGGTTTAATGTACCGAAAACAATATGGCTGCTTTTGTTCCGCTGCCTTTTACACTGATGTGTGTATGTAAATGAGTTCTGTCCTCATTGGCTGCCTCGCTGGACAAAAGTCCCTTGTGACTGACACGTACCTACTACTGTGTAATCCCTCCACCAGCACCAATAACAGCTGGGATTGGATTTGGCATGTACTCTTACATCAAAGAGTTGGTGAGGTGGTCCAGATTTGGTGGAGGCCTTCCCTGGCACAGTTCTGAGGAGAATTCCCTGTAGGCTGGGATTGTATCCACTGCTGGTAGACCCGTATGACCGTACGCTTCCATACACCTGCAGATTCAGCTACTTCCTTCACACTATGGTCTTTGGCCACGCCCACATGCAGTCCCTCCTTTTAACCAATCATTAACATCTGCTCTGGAGCCATTTTCCACACATGTACGAGACATTCCCTGCACTGTAGCACCTCCTCCCAATCTATGGATCCCATCACTCACACCCCACAGGGATTTATAGCCCCATCATCCTCAGGAGGAGGAGCCTGGAGTTACTATCACACATGAGGGGAACCATTTTTTGTCCAGCGAGCTCCTATATCCCTATATACATACCCCTGTGATGAACTGGTGACCTGTTCAGGTATATATGGTATAGACTGGGAAGTAGAAGGTCTACAGAGTGAGGAAAGTCTGATCAGAGACTCTATAAGCTTCCTTAAAGAAAGCTGCTACATGAGATGGTTGAGAGATGGATGACAGATGAGACGGATGATGCTGGAGCGATTGTTTTATAAAACTTTAGGCCTAATTCATGTTTTTAAAATCCATGCATGGATATTTTGAGCCAAAGTAGTCCCCAAACAAAAGCAGCTAGCTGTGCAGACGGGGATTGTCTTTGAGCTCTGAGACATAAAGCAGTAGCCCTCAGCGTGTCTGTTCTGAGTCTGTTCTGAGTTTTATTATTTCAGAGCTTTATGAGCACATGTTTGTCTGCTGTCTCCTCCAGACTGCTGCAGAATGAGAACGAGCAGCTACACGAGCAGTTGAGGGAGTTCAGGGATGAGAACGGCAGACTCCATAAGCTTCTCAGTGAGAAAGAGTTTGAGATCAAACATCTGAAGAAGAAGAGAGAGGAGGACCGGCTGGCGTTAGTGGGTGAGTAGTCATCAGTGAGGCTTACAGGGTGGTTTACTTCTCTTTAGCTGCCACTATGACCAGTGGAGTTCCACATGGCTCCGTCGTAGGCCCACTCTCTTTCTCATACCTCATTGGTATGCAGATGATTTACAGCTGCACGTTCCTATTTGATAATCAGTGTTCTGGTAACGTCTTAATGAGATTAATATAGATATTAAAGCTTGGATGACCAAAAGTTTCTAACAGCTAAAGGAAAGAAAGATATATATATATATATATATATATATATATATATATATATATATATATATATATATATATATATGTACAGTGAGGAAAATAAGTATTTGAACACCCTGCGACTTTGCAAGTTCTCCCACTTAGAAATCATGGAGGGGTCTGAAATTTTCATCTTAGGTGCATGTCCACTGTGAGAGACATAATCTAAAAAAAAAATTCACACAATGTATGATTTTATTATAATTTATTTGTGTGTTACTGCTGGAAATAAGTATTTGAACACCTGCCAATCAGCAAAAACTCTGGCCCTCAAAGACCTGTTAGTCCGCCTCTAAAAACTCCACCTCCACTCCACTTATTATTCTAAATTAGAAGCACCTGTTGGAGGTCGTTAGCTGCATAAAGACACCTGTCCACCCCACACAATCAGACTCCAACTACTAACATGGCTAAGACCAAAGAGCTGTCCAAAGACACCAGAGACAAAACTGTTGACCTCCTCAAGGCTGGAAAGGCCTACGGGGCAATCGCCAAGCAGCTTGGTGAAAAAAGATCAACTGTTGGAGCAATTATTAGAAAACTGAAGAAGCTAAACATGACTGTCAATCTCCATCGGACTGGGGCTCCACGCAAGATCTCACCTGGTGGCGTATCAATGATCCTAAGAAAGGTGAAGAATCAGCCCAGAACTACACGGGAGGAGCTGGTCAATGCCCTGAAGAGAGCTGGCACCACTGTTTCCAAGGTTACTGTGGGTAATACACTAAGACCTCATAGTTTAAAGTCCTGCATGGCACGGAAGGGTCCCCTGCTTAAATCAGCACACGTCCAGGCCCGGCTTAAATTTGCCCATGACCATTTGAATGATCCAGAGGAGTCATGGGAGAAAGCTCTGTGGTCAGATGGTCTTAATTCCACTCGCCGTGTTTGGAGGAGGAAGAATGATGAGCACCATCCCAAAAACACCATCCCTACTGTGGAGCATGGGGGTGGAGGTATCATGCTCTGGGGGTGTTCTTCTGCACATGGGACAGGCCGACTGCACTGTGTTAAGGAGAGGATGACCGGGGCCATGTATTGAAGATGGGTCGTGGCTGGATCTTCCAACATGACAATGACCCAAAGCACACAGCCAGGATAACCAAGCAGTGGCTCCGTAAGTAGCAGATCAGGGTTCTGGAGTGGCCTAGCCCGTCTCCAGACCTAAACCCTATAGAAGATCTTTGGAGGGAGCTCAAACTCTGTGTTTCTCAGCAACAGCCCAGAAACCTGGCTGATCTGGAGGAGATCTGTGTGGAGGAATGGGGCTCCCTGCTGCAGTGTGCGCACACCTGGTGAAAAACTACAGGACCTCTGTAACTGCAAACAAAGAGTACTGTACCAAATATTAACATTGATTTTCACAGGTGTTCAAATACTTATTTGCAGCAGTAACACACAAATAAATTATTAAAAAATAATACATTGTGATTTCCGCATTTATTTTTTAGATTATGTCTCTACACCCCTACATGATTTCTAAGTGGGAGAACATGCAAAGTCGCAGGGTGTTCAAATACTTATTTTCCTCACTGTATATAAACTGTGGATCTGCTTTGTGTATATGCCTCTTGAAGACCGCCTCAGCTGCCTTTGGCAGTCTATATAAAAAGCATCCTCAAGGTTTTCCAGCATTTTTAAGATTTGCAGACGCAGCTACCAATCCAAATAAATCTCATTGTTTCTGTCTCCCTGACACTGCCAATCTCCCAAACCTATAGTGAACTATCCCATGACATCACATTCACATGTCTCCCAATCACACTCCATTCTCTCAGTCCTGAATTCTAATTCTGCTGCTCATTCCCCCCACTGCATTTTACATTTACAGCATTTAGCTGACGCTCTTCCTGAGAGTGACTTATAAGGTTAATTGTATTACAGGTGGACAAGTGTAGTGTTAGGAGTCTTGCCCAAGGACTCTTATTGCTGTAGCACAGCGTAGTTGTTACATCTGTCTGTCTGTCTGCCTGTCCCCATCAATGTGCTTTTGTTTTGGTCATGTGATCCTTGTTGTCATGCCCCATGTGCGTCTGTCTGTTTTGGTCATGTGCCCCTCCTGTCTCCGCCCTCTAGGTCCCGTGTTTGTAGCCCTGCCCCTTCCCAGGTGTTGCTTGTTTGTCTTGTTCATTTATACTCCCTGTTGTCCCCTGTGTTTTTGCTTGCCGTTTTTGTGTTCAAGTAGTACGTTTGATTAAATGTTGGATGTTCGTGTTTTGGTTTCTTGTTTGATTATAGTTTGGTTCCATGTTGGTTTGGTTTCTTGTTGTATGTTTCTGTCCTTAATAGTTAGTTGTAATCCTGTTTCTTGTTCCCTCAGTTTGTTTCTATTGTTGGTTTTGTTTTGGTATTTTGTGTTATATTAAACCCACTTGCATTTACGTCCTGCCTCCTCGTCAACCCCCACTTTTGTGACAGTAGTTATCCAGAACAGGAATCGAACCCCAGTCCTCTGACTTTTAGCTTTTAACTAGTGGGCTGAAGGTTAAGGAACCAGCTTTGGAAACAGAATGTTCAGAACATAACTGAAGTGACCTTGGGCAAGGCACCTAACCCCCAACTCGGGAAGACATCACACTGTTTGCTTATGATCAAATGTTAATACCAGGTGCGAACAAGGTCCTACTAGAAATCCCACAGCATAAAATACTTTCAGTTGAATAGTGGTGAGTGGCTGAAGATCTGAACACCATGACTGGACCAAGGTGATCAGATGTTAATGCTGAGAGTAAGCAGGACCCTTGATGATGAGTGGTGTTTCAAATTCTTGTCATTGGTACGACAGCTTTAGTGATTCGACTGATTCACTCAGAACCTGCTCTGTTTAAGGCACGGCAGGCCCGGCAGGAGACGCGGCGGCCACCAAGATTGTGGAACTGTCGAAAAAGAATCGTGAACTGGCTGCGGAAATCGAACGGGAGAAGACCAAAACGAAACAAATGAGCAACAGAGTTAAAGAGCTAGAAAAAGAGGTAAAGTAAACTCTCCTTCGGGGGGCTGACTTTGAGACACTGGTATAAGACAGAAGTCGACTTTCTGAAAAAGCTGAGGATGATGCTGTAGAATGTGATGCATTAACGTTGTCTCTGTAGCTTCAGGGCACTGCTATTCCCAGTTCTGGACTGAAGCCTGGTCAGACACAGGAACCGAGGAACCCTGAGCAGGAGGTACTAGATTACTGTCCAGTAAACATGAGCCAGTAATGTCAATGAAGGTCAATAATGCCATAATGCTGATGCCTCATTCTGTCTGTACTTTAGTCCATGAATATACATAACAGTGAATCTTACACCGTTGCGTATGTCTGTCCTATCAGAGATTACTGAACGCATGTGATGATTTAGACATGCACTTAGCATCGTGCAGTTAGCATAACACAAACCTTTTCATACTGTTAGCAGTTTTGAAGTGACACTGGTTGTTTTTCTGTCTGTTAGCAGGCCAGTCCACTGGTGAAGTCCCTCCAGGAGAAGTTATCTACTGCCCAGTTCAAAATGAGCGAATACCGCAACCAGATACAAGCTGTCAGACAGGAGCTAAAGATAGCCCACAAGGTCAGCAGCCCATTCATCAGCTGCCCGTTCATCTCTAATGAGGAACACCAACAGCTATTAATGCTAATGCACACATTTTATACCACAGGAATCTAAAGACGTTCTAAAGAAAAAGGAACTAAAGAAACACTAGAATTATTATTATTATTTATATTACTATTAATTATTCAGTAACTACTATGAATTTTTCAGTTTCTACTAAGAATTATTTAGTATCCACTATGAATTATTCAGTATCCTCTATGAATTATTCAGTATCCACTATGAATTATTCAGTATCTACTATAAATTATTCAGTAACTACTATGAATTATTCAGTATCTACTATGAATTATTCAGTAACTACTATGAATTATTCAGTATCCACTATGAATTATTCAGTATCCACTATGAATTATTCAGTATCTATGAAATATTCAGTATCCACTATGAATTATTCAGTATCCTCTATGAATTATTCAGTATCCACTATGAATTATTCAGTATCTACTATAAATTATTCAGTAACTACTATGAATTATTCAGTATCTACTGTGAATTATTCAGTATCCACTATGAATTATTCAGTATCCACTATGAAATATTCAGTATCTACTCTGAATTATTTAGTAACTACTATAAATTATTTAGTATCTACTATTAATTATTCAGTAACTACTATGGATTATTCAGTATCCACTATGAATTATTCAGTATCCGCTATGAATTATTCAGTAACTACTGTACTATGAATTATTCAGTATCCGCTATGAATTATTCAGTAACTACTGTACTATAAATTATTCAGTAACTACTGTACTATAAATTATTCAGTATCTACTATAAATTATTCAGTATCTACTATAAATTATTCAGTATCCACTATGAATTATTCAGTATCTACTATGAGTTATTCAGTATCCACTATGAATTATTCAGTATCCGCTATGAATTATTCAGTAACTACTGTATTATAAATTATTCAGCAACTACTATGAATTATTCAGTATCTACTATCAATTATTCAGTATCCACTATTAATTATTCAGTATCCATTATGAATTATTCAGTATCTACTATTAATTATTTAGTAACTACTATGAATTATTCAGTATCCACTGTGAATTATTTAGTATCCACTATGGATTATTCAGTATCCACTATGAAATATTCAGTATCCACTATGAATTATTCAGTGTCCACTATGATTTATTCCGTATCCACTATGAATTATTCAGTATCTACTATGAATTATTCCGTATCCACTATGTATTATTCAGTATCCACTATGAAATATTCAGTGTCCACTATGAATTATTCAGTGTCCACTATGAATTATTCAGTATCTACTATGAATTATTCAGTATCCAGTATAAATTATTGTAGTGAAGACAGTATCAGTTATGAGTTATTCAGTTAAGGCTTGTAGATAATGTATGTGATGTCTGTGTGTAGGTTCTGAGCAGTGAGGTTGGGGAGGATGTGAATGTGCAGCAGCTGCTGAGTAATACTGGAAGCTGGAGAGGACGAGCTCAGCAGATCCTGGCCCTCAGCATCAAAGTGAGTCTGATCAACACATACACAGGTGCAGCTGTGTAGGTACAAATTATTATTATTATTATATACTTTATTGTAGATATATACCACCTTTTAGGGGCTGTAAATGATGACAGAAGGCAGATGGCAAAATATTAACATTTCTCTAAAACAGACAGTATTTGATAATAATGGCGGTAATAATCAGTGCAGTAATAATAAATCTCTTTACTTATTAAAAAGCTGTCTGGGTAATTTTGGACCATTAGTGGTGCTTTTGAATTTACACACACTCTTTATAATGAAGACTGACCCGGTCATCGACACTGCAGGGTAACCTGAACACTGAATAAAGTCGTGTTGTAAAGAGAACAAAGAAGATTTATTCCATATGCTGCTGAGATAATCTGTCTCACTTCTCCTCAGAAGGTCACACAAACGTGTTAATATGATGAGTGCAGTCAAACTCGTGCACCCATGAATCACACAGACAGGTTATTTCATAAGTACAGAGAAACATGACTCACTCAGACGTGTATTACTGCGTAAGAAGCTGCGTTCATTCTGTGTGTTACTCAGAGGGAGAGTCGCAGCTGATTAGAGAGGAAGAGGGTGATGACGATGAAGATGGTGCAATGTTTTATTCATGTAGGTGCGAGATTTGGAACAGCAGTTGAGCTCCACCTCCAGCAGGAAGCAGTCCGGTGACCTCAGCCTGGAGGAGAGCATGTTGGGAAATGGACTCCACCAGCGGAACCAGGACAAGAACCACAGCTACATCCGCTCCATGGAGAGAGACAGGAAGGAGACACTGGAGGTACGAATCACGTACTCTGACCGGAAGTTTCCAGTACGCTTCACAGTTACTCTGACCATCAAAAGACTGTTCGAAAACGCCTATATAAAAAGGACACCATGGGGGCAGTCGTGGGCTGGAGGTTAGAGAACCAGCCTTATGCCCGGAGGGTTGCCGGTTCGGTTCCCTGGACTGATTGTAAGACCTGAAGTGCCCTTGAGCAAGGCACCTAACCCCCAAATGCTCACCAGGCGCCGTGGGTAAGGTGGCCCACCGCTCCAGGCAAGTGTGCTCACTGCCCCCTAGTGTGCATATGTGGGAGTTCCATTTCTCGGATGGGTGAAATGCAGTAGACAAATTCTTGGTGCAAACACAAATGGAACTCCTGAACTCTCCACTCAGGGAATGATTGGCTTCACCTAAATGCTGTTGTAACATGTGTACGTGTTGCTTAGTGACTTAATGGACGTCTTTAAACTAGACACCAGAAAGCGGCATATGGTGCTCCGAAATAAGTTAGAGTTAGTAGGGCCCTCACACATGTGCAAGTTACACATTAATACACCCCCAACACTAATGCCCCTACCCCACACATGATAAATGCTGATTTTAGAACTTGGTAACACTGGTAACTATGTGGATGGTGCAGCTGTGTATAGTACAGTCTTGCACTTCCGGATGCAGTGATGGACAGTGTTTATAGATAACAGTTCCCAATTCCCAAGCCATCACTAAAGCGTGCTGCCAGGATCGAAGGTCATGGCTGTTTCTTTGAGGGTTTCGGCCTTTACCTTTACGCACAATCTAGACCTTTATCCGGCTTTGATTTTGTCCTGACTTGCTGATTTAGATGCTCACCTGTGACAGAAGTCAAGAGAGCCAGAGAAATTTTAGTGCTAGAAATATGAGTAACTGAACTCAAACTTTACAGGGTGTGATGTTGTCTCTCCAAACACACATGACCTTTTACTATAGCCATTGGAGATAACGACTGCAGATCTTTCAAACTGTCTGTCTGATGCTTTCAGATAGTAAAACAAGTTTGTACTTTACCTGAAAGAGCATAGTCAAAACAGATCAGGGTCAAAACTGGAGCCAAAACCAGAGAACACCCCAGTAAACAGTCCTAGGTCCAAACATGAGATCAGAGGAGCCAGGCAGACAATACAAAAGGGTAAACACGAAAAGAGAAGTCAAAATACACAGGGAGTTCACAGGAAGGCTTAATACACAACCAAGAGCCAGGCTGAGGACCGGGGTGAGGAGGAGAAATGTTCTTAAGACCGTTTAGAGGCTGAAGTGAGCCAGCAGGCACAACAACACAAAGTAGGTGCCCTTCAGCAGAAGGCATGACAACCACATTCAGTAAGTGACGTTTGAAGCTCTGTAGATAGAACATAATCAAACTCCACAGTACAGCAGAAGGTGCAGAACCCTTCCCAACAAGCCTTAGCTGGCATCGCTAGTCTTCAGAAAACCTTGGATACAGACCCCAAAGTCACCAGGCTCTGTTGTCTGTTGTCTTCTCTGAGGCGTCCATGTTGTTGGTGTCATAATCTAGTGAACAGTGACTATTCAACATTAGGTGAAAACTTCAGTTGGGGTGACAGTAAATCTGAACCACAGGGCCTACACTGAGCTTCTGGACAACCAGGAACATAACATTCCTATCCCGGTATTCCAAGATGAGAGTTCTGCCGTTCACAGGGCTGCAGATGTGACTGATTGTGATGATAAACATTCAGGAGCTCTCACACATCACCAGATTTGAATCTATTCAGAAATGTGGGAACTACCTGGAACAACCCGGAAGACACCAGGGAAGGCATCCCCCAAATCTGGACCACCTGACCAATTCTTTGAGGCCTACATCCAGAAACTTGTCCAGTACGTGCCGACTCCAGCCCAGCTGTTATTGGTTCTGGTGGAGGTATTTCACGCTGTTAGGCATATTTCACTCACAGGGACTAATTTTTTGTCTGCTGATCTTATTTATATAAAACAATAAAGGCGATGCAGCATGACATGTTTGACTTCAGTCAACTACAGGTCAACGTAGACGAATAAATCACTGCTATCTGCATTTCACATACTGTCCCGTCTTCTTTGGTGTGAATAATGGTGTGACACTTGAAAAGATTGATGTCCAGCAGTGTGGTAGGATGCAGCCCTCACACAAAAACATTCCACAGTGAATACAATCAATACTGAATGACATTCCGGCTGGAGAATGAATTCATTCATGAACACGCAGGCTCCTGACTTTATGAACTTATCTTCATCTTCCTGAGCTGATGTTATTTCCGGAGCCCTACAGTATGAAAAATGACCAGCCTCTGTACAGGTAACTCATTTTTCATCAGAAACCACATAATACAAACATTTACACTGAGCACATTTGCAGCTATTTTTATGGGCAATTTTTCAAACCATATTCATTTATTTATTATGTGGTAGAGATGCATAAACAGATGTCTCTATGTTCGGTTCAGCCTGTCTCTCTGCGGTTCTTGCAGAAGCTGAGTGCAGATTACGAGCTCTTGCTGAGCGAACACTCGGACACGAAGAAGAAGCTGGAGGCCGGCAGGGCCAGAAACCGCATCCTCAGCGCCGAGCTCAAAGGCCTGAAGACTCAGATCGCCACGCTGCTGGACAAAGGAAAGCACGATGATGAGCTGGTGGATGCGCTACTGGTAAGGGGACCATGGTCAGAGCTAGCTGTCTTCTACTGACACTGTTAAACTAAAAATTTGTTTCCTTTGGTTGCCTATGCCAACCAACCAAGCAAATCATAGGTGATGTTGTCACTTCAGCATCAGTGATCAGACAGCTGAGATTAATACACTAATTGCCAATTCAGATGTTCTGTACAGGGGTGGTGGTGATGGCAGCCAGGGTTCTCCATGTCTTCAACACACATATAGACACATGTTGTCTGAGTTTATATGGAATGTTGATGGTGGAAAATCTGGAAAACCTGAAAGTACACTCATCCTCAAAAGAATAGTTGTACAAACACCAGAAGGAACTAACCCACAGGAATAAAACTTGGTGGGTAGGTTTGACGTTGTGAGACATGGCGATGACTCAGGTTTCACACTCGGCCACACATGAGATAAGCAAGGACGGGTCTTATCTCTGTACCTGACTGACCCAACAGCCACGACTGGAGACATCCAGCGAGCACGACTGTCCTTAACACCACGTCACCGTCACCAAAGACTGCAGTGGTGTCGTACCAGACTGTCATTGAGTGACTCAGAATGGCAGCGGGTCATCTTCAGTGACGAGTCCCGCTTTAGTCTTGGTGGAGACGCCCAACGAATCCGTGTGTGGAGGCACCGTGGTCAGCACAAAGATGAACGGTTTGTTGTCACACGTCCAGAAGACCTGGTGTCCCTCCACCTCCACCCCTACCGCACCATCTGCAGGAACTGTGTGAGGATGTTCAAGCTGCATGGGATGGATTATCACAGGACTCCATTAGGAACCTCTACAGCTCCGTACCGAGACGTCTGGCGTGTTGGGTTAGCCAACACGGCGGCCCGACGCCATACTGAGAGACAGACTTCTGTATGTGTAGCTCAATAAATATTGATCATATCAGTCTAAATTTATCATCAGTTATTGATCCTGGTCACCTTTATCTCCCTTCCCAACACCACCACACTCCCACACCTCCTTCTGGGAGCAGCTGTTCTGTTTATGATGGGTGTAATACGTTTTCTTTGGGGACTAGTTTGCCTCAAAGCACCTGTCATGTATCCCTCCACCATGGAGTTTAAAAACAATACAGATAAACCATGTTCATTCATAGACGGTTCTTTAGAGAACCAGTTTTGTAAACGAGATGTGTGGAGAACCCTTTGTAAGGTTAAAACCCCACTTGGATGAGAGTATAGAGTCTTTATGGTTTAAAGTACCTCCTGGTTATGTAATGGTTCTTGAGAGATCTGTTAAATTGGTACAGAACCTCTTTTAAATGTTCCCCGAACGTTTCTTGTTCACACATTGTTCTGTAAGAACCCAAAAGTTCTCTTCTGTGGTATCGCTTAAAGAAGCCTTTGTGGGCTCCTATAACAGTGTCTGTGACTGATTAGTGGAGTCCGAGTGGAGAGCAGCAGGTCTGGAACATGATGATGATGGATTGGGTTAATAGTTCTTTCATTAAATATCTCCCTGTGCGTGTGTGGGCCTGTAATTGATTATGGCATATTAATGATATGTTTGGGTTCCTTTATGAGTTTATTTGAGCTGAGCAGACGGACGTAATCGCGTGGACGTGAGGTACACTAATACCTTTAAAAACGCCACTGATGAGCCCTAATGTAGACAGGATGTGCCGCAGTGAGCCAAATGAGCTGTGGTGCAGTGTTCCTGATTAAACAGGAGAGGACATTCATTAAAGCCGAGCGGGAACACCTCACACAGTTAACCTGCGTCCCCTCTGCTGCCATCCCACAGAAGCAGCAGGCTCAGCTGCAGGCCATGCTGGGCCAGCTCAGCCAGAAGGAGAAGCTGCACCAGGAGGCCCAGCAGGGCCTGGGCACGCAGCTGCACTCTGAGGCCCAGCGCCACAGTTCCCTCGTCCAGCAGCTCAAGCAGATGGTGTCGGAGAGAGAGGCCAAGGTTCAGCAACTGGAGCAGGAGATCCAGCAGCTCGCCCTGAAGGTGAGGGAAGCGCCACGCGTATCACGACATCCTTTAGGCTGCTGAAACTTTCTCACACGGCTTTGGCTGTGTAAAGCCTGTAGGAAGCTTCCTGCAACTTAGACCAATGATTGGAGCTGCAAGCTTTCACCTAAAGGCCAATCAAAATGCAGACAGTGCATCATGTGATCATGTGGAATGATGACTCAAGGTTGACAGTTCGACCTTTTTTGTCCGGTTCCTGAGCCAGAACAACAAATCTGAGTTTCTTGAAGCTAACGTTTCTGTAACTAGCTGCTTTTGCTAGCTGGCGTATGCTAACAGCTGCTTCTCCTTTGCTGGCCTGCTGTTATCACTATTACTAGTACTGAAACACTATAACCAGTACTGAAACACTATAACCAGTACTGAAACACTTTTACTAGTACTGAAACACTATAACCAGTACTGAAACACTTTTACTAGTACTGAAACACTATAACCAGTACTGAAACACTTTTACTAGTACTGAAACACTATAACCAGTACTGAAACACTTTTACCAGTACTGAAACACTATTACCAGTACTGAAACAGTTTTAGAAACTGTGAATTCTGAGTGTTAGACCTCCCCTTTCCATCATAATTCACAGTGTGTAAAGTGTTTCACATCCTGTAAATTTATTTTCAGTTTTGTAATTTTGTTTTCTTGAATATAATTTTTTGTTTGTAAATTTGTTTTTATTTTTGTAATTTTCTGAAATTTGTTTTGCACTTCCCGGCCACCGTAGTATATTTGCTCCTGAGCAGCTATAATTATATTCATGACATTTTATAAACCAAGACTATATGACGTCATGAAGTCCGGTGCCAAACCATGTTACAATATCCAGTGACCAGTTAGATAAAATAAAATAGCAATAATTTGTCAGCAGTTAGTAACGCTACCTCCACTCCCTAGCTAGATCTCCCCCATCACAACCAAACTGGGAGGATAAAGACTAACTCACTACTTCTCACTGTACCAAACGGGTCATTTATCAAAGCGACAAAACTGAAGTATACGATACATAACATCTACATCTGCCTCTACAGAAACAGGAGAGTGGAGAGGCAGGAGAGTTGAAGAGCATGAGTAGCTCCATCCCTCCAACTGTGAAGGACGACATAGGACGGAAGTCCGGTTCTGCCAGGTATCATGTCCTCACTATGATGTGCAATAACTTTTCATTCATTTATTTGAATTTAGTAAGAATCAAACTAACCTCAGTACAATCCACACAGGTAGAGCAAGGTAGAAGCTGATTTAAAGCATAGTGTAACTGTGGTATGAACTAAAGCCTGGGTTTGTCGTATTAAGTAGGAATCAGAGTTGAGTAAAGACTGTACTTGTTACCACATGAAATATCATGTTTAGGCTGATTTCACAAACCAGTGGAAGTTTCTTTATCGGGACGCTCGGTGGACCAGGCCTGACACTCTTGTCATTTTTGCAGGTCGGTCTCAAAACTGGGACATAAACTTGTAGAGTCGGCTCCAGAACTGTCCTCTGGGAACAGCTCCGATTTCAGGTCAGTTGCTAATACAATAGAGGTTTGAGTGACCTGCTGTAACATCTCTGCTCCCTGGCAATGAGCTTGTGCCACAAGGGTCGCCATGTAGGAACCACATGGGTTCACAAAATTCACAAAATATGAAGAACCTTTTAAAAGGTCAAAGAACCTTGGCCTACTGTAAAGGTTCTATGTTGGATTAACATTCTGCAGATGTTCCTTAAACTTTACAAAAGTGCTTTTGAGAACCATAAGTGGTTCCTATAGGGTAGAGGTTCTTATATCTTGTGTATGCATGGTGTAGGTATCGATGGCATGTTCTTCCCATTGTGATTAACGCTGTTTGTGTGTAACCAGAGAGCCGTCTGAAGCTCCCTGCTGCCCAGCGTGTGCTGCTAAGCTGGCTTCTCTGCAGGCCCAGTGTTCTGAGCACAAAGCTCTGTACCAGGCTGCTAGTGTGGAGCGAGACAGGCTGCTGGAGCTGGCCAAGGTGCAGCAGAGGAGGTACGTAATAGGAGCTTGCACGATGCCCGACAATAGGGCTCCACACAGCAGGTTAAATGACCACAATTCCACCAAAACCTTCACACGGCACGTATAAGTGAATGGGAATCATTGAAGACAAACCGTCAATGATGTTATTAGATTTTAGATGTTATTATTCTACGATTATTTATTATTTAATATAATTTATTATTTATTATTCTACGAGTGGGAGCCACAGACAGCAAGCCTCAGAAACTGAATACTCGATACTCTCTTGCAGGGAAGAGGAGGCGAAGCAGAAGTGTGTGGAGGCTGAGCAGAAGCTTCGGGATGAGCGACGCCGTTGCGTGAGCCTGGAGCAGCAGCTGGAGAGGGCCAAGCTGGACTTAGATAAAGGAGCCAGTCTGCGAGCTAGCCGCAGCAGGACAGGTTCTGGTCATATCATCTCATTTCAGGACCCATTGTAGCACAGATGTATGCTCATTGCAGGACAGGTGGAGACTCGCTGGAGAATAGATGTAGTCGCACTGCAGGTGCGAGACAAATAACAGATTGCTGCAGGGCAGGTCTAGTTTCACTGCGTGATGCTCAACAGCTCACTGCAGGACAGGTGGGGTCACTGCAGGATAGGTGTAGTCACTGCAGGATAGGTGTAGACTCACTGCTGGTCAGATAACAACTAACTGCAGTACAGGTAGGGTATCACTTTAGGACACTGAACACATTGCTGCAGGACAGGGCTAATCTCTGTGTTTTGCTGGTGTCCCCTTCACTGCATACGTAGTTTCTTGCTGTAGGACAGGTGTAGTCTAGTTGCAGGTCAGGTGTAGTCTAGATGCAGGACAGTTATAGTCTAGCTGCTGGTTAGGTGTAGTTTTGCTGTAGGACAGGTGTAGTCTAGCTGCAGGACAGGTGTAGTCTAGCTGCAGGTCAGGTGTAGTCTAGCTGCAGGTCAGGTGTAGTCTATCTGCAGGACAGGTGTAGTCTTGCTGCAGGTCAGGTGTAGTCCAGCTGCAGGACAGGTGAAGTCTAGCTGTAGTGCAGGTGTAGGTAAATTGCAAATTTAGTCTCACTGCTGCACAGGTGTAGTCTAGCTGCAGGTCAGGTATAGTGTAGCTGCAGGTCAGGTGTAGTCTATCTGCAGGTCAGGTGTAGTCCTGCTGTAGGTCAGGTGTAGTCTTGCTGCAGGCCAGGTGTAGTCCTGCTGTAGGTCAGGTGTAGTCTTGCTGCAGGCCAGGTGTAGTCTAGTTGCAGGTCAGGTGTAGTCTAGCTGCAGGTCAGGTGTAGCCTAGCTGCAGGACAGGTGAAGTCTAGCTGCAGGACAGGTGTAGTCTAGCTGCAGGACAGTTATAGTCTAGCTGCTGGTCAGGTGTAGTCTATCTCCAGGACAGGTGTAGTCTTGCTGCAGGTCAGGTGTAGTCTAGCTGCAGGTCAGGTGTAGTCTAGCTGCAGGTCAGGTGTAGTCTATCTCCAGGACAGGTGTAGTCTAGCTGCAGGACAGGTGTAGTCTTGCTGCAGGTCAGGTGTAGTCTAGCTGCAGGTCAGGTGTAGTCTAGCTGCAGGTCAGGTGTAGTCTAGCTACAGGACAGGTGTAGTCTAGCTGCAGGACAGTTATAGTCTAGCTGCTGGTCAGGTGTAGTCTATCTCCAGGACAGGTGTAGTCTTGCTGCAGGTCAGGTGTAGTCTAGCTGCAGGTCAGGTGTAGTCTAGCTGCTGGTCAGGTGTAGTCTATCTCCAGGACAGGTGTAGTCTAGCTGCAGGTCAGGTGTAGTCTTGCTGCAGGTCAGGTGTAGTCTAGCTGCAGGACAGTTATAGTCTAGCTGCAGGTCAGGTGTAGTCTAGCTGCAGGTCAGGTGTAGTCTTGCTGCAGGTCAGGTGTAGTCTAGCTGCAGGTCAGGTGTAGTCTAGCTGCAGGTCAGGTGTAGTCTATCTGCAGGACAGGTGTAGTCTTGCTGCAGGTCAGGTGTAGTCCAGCTGCAGGACAGGTGAAGTCTAGCTGTAGTGCAGGTGTAGGTAAATTGCAAATTTAGTCTCACTGCTGCACAGGTGTAGTCTAGCTGCAGGTCAGGTATAGTGTAGCTGCAGGTCAGGTGTAGTCTATCTGCAGGTCAGGTGTAGTCTAGCTGTAGGTCAGGTGTAGTCTTGCTGCAGGCCAGGTGTAGTCCTGCTGTAGGTCAGGTATAGTCTTGCTGCAGGCCAGGTGTAGTCTAGTTGCAGGTCAGGTGTAGTCTAGCTGCAGGTCAGGTGTAGCCTAGCTGCAGGACAGGTGAAGTCTAGCTGCAGGACAGGTGTAGTCTAGCTGCAGGACAGTTATAGTCTAGCTGCTGGTCAGGTGTAGTCTAGCTGCAGGACAGTTATAGTCTAGCTGCTGGTCAGGTGTAGTCTATCTCCAGGACAGGTGTAGTCTTGCTGCAGGTCAGGTGTAGTCTAGCTGCAGGTCAGGTGTAGTCTAGCTGCTGGTCAGGTGTAGTCTATCTCCAGGACAGGTGTAGTCTAGCTGCAGGTCAGGTGTAGTCTTGCTGCAGGCCAGGTGTAGTCTATCTCCAGGACAGGTGTAGTCTAGCTATAGGACAGATGTAGTCTAGCTGCAGGTCAGGTGTAGTCTTGCTGCAGGACAGGTGTAGTCTAGCTGCAGGTCAGGTGTAGTCTAGCTGCAGGTCAGGTGTAGTCTAGCTGCAGGACAGGTGTAGTCTAGCTGCAGAACAGGTGTAGTCTAGCTGCAGGTCAGGTGTAGTCTTGCTGCAGGCCAGGTGTAGTCTAGCTGCAGGTCAGGTGTAGTCTTGCTGCAGGACAGGTGTAGTCTAGCTGCAGGTCAGGTGTAGTCTAGCTGCAGGTCAGGTGTAGTCTTGCTGCAGGACAGTTATAGTCTAGCTGCTGGTCAGGTGTAGTCTAGCTGCAGGACAGGTGTAGTCTAGCTGTAGTGCAGGTGTAGTCTAGCTGCAGGTCAGGTGTAGTCTAGCTGCAGGACAGGTGAAGTCTAGCTGCAGGTCAGGTGTAGTCTAGCTGCAGGTCAGGTGAAGTCTAGCTGCAGGTCAGGTGTAGTCTAGCTGCAGGTCAGGTGCAGTCTTGCTGCAGGCCAGGTGTAGTCTAGCTGCAGGTCAGGTGTAGTCTAGCTGCTGGTCAGGTGTAGTCTATCTCCAGGACAGGTGTAGTCTAGCTGCAGGTCAGGTGTAGTCTAGCTGCAGGACAGGTGTAGTCTAGCTGCAGGACAGGTGTAGTCTAGCTGCAGGACAGGTGAAGTCTAGCTGCAGGTCAGGTGTAGTCTAGCTGCAGGACAGGTGTAGTCTTGCTGCAGGACAGTTATAGTCTAGCTGCTGGTCAGGTGTAGTCTAGCTGCAGGACAGGTGTAGTCTAGCTGTAGTGCAGGTGTAGGTAAATTGTAAATTTAGTCTCACTGCTGCACAGGTGTAGTCTAGCTGCAGGACAGGTGTAGTCTAGCTGCAGGTCAGGTGTAGTCTTGCTGCAGGTCAGGTGTAGTCTAGCTGCAGGACAGGTGTAGTCTTGCTGCAGGTCAGGTGTAATCTAGCTGCAGGACAGGTGTAGTCTAGCTGCAGGACAGGTGTAGTGTAGCTACAGGTCAGGTGTAGTCTAGCTGCAGGTCAGGTGTAGTCTTGCTGCAGGTCAGGTGTAGTCTAGCTGCAGGACAGGTGTAGTCTTGCTGCAGGTCAGGTGTAATCTAGCTGCAGGACAGGTGTAGTCTAGCTGCAGGACAGGTGTAGTGTAGCTACAGGTCAGGTGTAGTCTAGCTGCAGGACAGGTGTAGTCTAGCTGCAGGACAGGTGTAGTCTCACTGTAAATCTAGTCTCACTGCATGATACGTGAAGTCTAGTCTCAGGGAAAGTGTGACCTCACTGCTGGACATGTACAAGCTCAGTGGAGGACATACACTGTCTCACTGTAGCACAGGTGTAGTTTCACCTCAGCCTCCTTCCAGTTCCTGACAGGATTTGTCCCGTTATTGCTCTACATTGTTATCACTGTGTAATAGATGTCCTCTATAAGCGCAGCAGAGAGGAGTGTTTGATACGAAGGTGTTATTGCACAAATGAGAAATATTGCACATACTAATAATCAGATCACATGTCCCGCCTGCCCCCCAACAGACCACAAAGGTGAAGCCTAGGTCTGTAAGCCTCATCTACATGGATAAGATAGTATGAGGTCAGCGATGGCGCTGTAAAGCAGTGGATGACTTGGGGCAGGGACGTTCATAGGGCTCTGTGTTGTGTTGTGTTTCCCACAGGTGCATCGTACAGTGGCCTGAGTTTGCCCGAGAAACAGGAGGGCCTGTCGCCCAGAAAAGCCACAGAGCCGACGCGAGACGCCCAGCTGAGCGAACTCAGCACACAGTGAGTCTGTTTTCCCTTCACCTGTTCGGCCTTCAGACCGCCTTAGAAGTATTCACACCTGCGTGCCGTGTGCTGCCTGTTTATGGCTGGTTAAACTACAGAAGCCAGGTCACACAGACACGTTCGGGAAATCGCGCTTGTTCACAGTTATTGGCTACCAGTCTGGGAAAAAGGGGGAAAAACGAAAAATGGGAAGCTTTCACCACTGAATCAAATCCAGTGTCTCTCTCTCGCTGCAGTGTGGCCTCCCTCTAATTACCGGCCCCAGCGGTCTCAGCACTGCCTGTAAACTAACCTACTTGTGTCCCTCCAGGCTGGCTGTCCAGCAGGAGGAGCTGGAGGCTTTGAGGACATCTCTGAAAAACGCTCTGCAGGCCAAAGAGGAGGATCTGCAGCTGTACAGCACCATGATGAGCCAGGTCAAACAGGTTTTCTTACAGGCCCTGCGGCAGCACAAACAGGGCTCGAACCAGGAGACCTAGCCCTGGACTCCACCAGTTCATCGCTGGCCCAACCTCAGACTTTGGCTTGGACTCCAGAGGCCAGATTTAAGAAATCATATCTGCTTCAATGGGCTTTCTATCGTAACTTATGACTTAAGAAAGAAGTTTAAATAAATATATGTTCAGGGCTGTGATGATTTATCATTAGCCCCAGTGATGGCATAGGTCGGTTTATAAAAATAAATATTACGAACCGTAACAAAACACCAGCGTTCCCACACATGAAAACATGAATACACTCATCGTCAAAAGAACAGCTGCTCCCAGAAGGAGGTGTGGGAGTGCGGTGGTGTTGGGAAGGAAGATAAAGGTGACCATTTCATTCATTCATTCATTTACAGCATTTAGCTGACGCTCTTATCCAGAGCGACTTACAAGGTTAATCATATTACAGGTGGGCCAATGTAGTGTTAGGAGTCTTGCCCATGGACTCTTATTGGTGTAGCACACTCAGCCTGGGATCAATAACTGATGATAAATTTAGACTGATATGATCAATATTTATTGAGCTACACATACAGAAGTCTGTCTCTCAGTATGGTGTCGGGGCCACACTTGTCCGGATCCATGGGTAGCCCTATCCACTGCACCCGGGGAATGCCATTGGGGGTGGTTAGGTGCCTTGCTCAAGGGCACTGAAGTCGTTACTGTCCAGTTTAGATTTCCTAACCGGAGATGTAAGGTCAGATACAGGTCCTGAATTAGGCTTCTGTTATACAGGTTTGTGTAAATCCTCACCTTAACCTGTCAGACCTAAACGTGGGCCTTTGGAGCCGAGAGCGTCGGGCTAAGCTAAGTAAAGGCACTGAACAGCCGGTGTGCTTTCATACTGGGTTCAGTTCAGTTCTGTAGCCAAATTGGTGATACTGTATTCTATAATCACAGCTGTTACTCTGTTTGCTCATGTGTCTGCTTCAGAGTAATAGTGTATCTATATCAAAGTGTATCTGTTATTATTCTGACCTGTTTATTTGTAAATTTATTAATTTTATTACTATGTGTGCTACAGGGTTGGGTATGCTTTGAATTGTACTCATTCCGAATCTCATCAATCCCATTGGTGAGAATAGATGCCGGATATTTAGATATAAAGAACGCCTTTATTTTTATCTTTCTGCCGCAGCGTTATTATTAAAGCCCACTGTTAAATCCATTATGCCACTAGTATCTACAGCTACCACTAGAGGGCGAATCACAGGCTGACCTGACTGCTAGCACCTAGGCTTGAAGACCACATATGGAGGGGCAATCTTCCACTTACATTACCAGTCAAAGGTTTAGGGACACCCCTCAAAACGGACGGTCTAAAAGACCCTATAGTGGTACACTGAACAGCTCCACCTGCTGAGAGTCTGAACCAGTCCGTATCCTGCTACACCTATATGAAATAACCTATAAAATGATGCGATACTTTGGGAGAATATAGGAGGAGCTTTGTTTGTTGAGTTCTGCATTTGAGACCTTGTCAGGGTTGATCTCAAGATCCATTTAGAAATATATCTGCCCCCAGGGCAGCAGAGCATTGCCCAGGAAACGACTTCCAAACTTATTCTATTAATCTTCTTCAGGACCCTTCATGTCTGTCAGAGTGATACTGCAAAGAAGACGTTTTGATGTACTCCGATGTTAACGAGACCTGCTGGCCGGCTCAGCCCTGTCCTCTGTTAATCACGGCAAAGTGAATTACCTGTCTGATGTCTTCCATACGGAGGAGGAGCACAAAGGACACGAACACAGGCCTGCACGGTGAAGCTGCTAGATGCGCAGGAGATAGAGCCGAGACGTGGGCTGCATCTGTTATCCAGGATGAAAAATCAGAGCTTTTGTTGTTGTAATTAGCTCCAGGCTAGCTGCTATCGTCTCCGAATCAACACGTCATAGTCATTTATGTTATTAGAGCAGGATTCTTGTTTATGTCTCAGCTCATATTTTATACATGAAAACCACTGATGGGAAATTAAAACAGGTCTCCCCATATTAAAGACATCGAATGTGGCGTGCTGCTAAAGCCGCGGAGCTCTCGCCGTAGATCACAGCTGACAGAATGAAAAATTAAATGCATGAGTTTATTCGGGTAAATCTGAAGGCGAGTTTTTTCATCTTCCTTTGGCTCTCGAAAATGGAAACAAACTTTCCAGCTCGTGTTTTCTGACGCACATTGCACATCATCAGTATTTGGCTCGCGTGCAGCGTGAAACCATGAATGAAAACCCCAATGCCCTTCGCTCTCCATCCGAGAGGGGTCTCTGAGGACCTTGTGCTCATTGTCCAGGACCACGGAGACCGACTGTCTCTTCTAGAGGTGGTCAAATGTACTTTATTATTAAAGTATTATTATTAATAATATGATTATTTACCCAACCCACAGTCATTGTATGCTTGTAAGCTATCCCCCACCGGTCAGTCCTGTCCTGCTGATACCCCTGAGTCTCATCCGTTGAGGTCAGCCCCCGACGTCCCCCCCCACCCCATTCCCTCACCACGCCTAATTTAAGCTCATGGCTGGAGCTGTGTGCTCCTCGTCAAGCGCCACAGTATTTGGTGTTCCCGGAACGCGGAGGGCTCGCGGCGAGCCCCGGGGCTTTAGCCAGGGCGAACGCACCGCAGCGCAAAAATAAAACAGCAGCCCGGCTCGGACTGGCTGGGTAAAGGGGCTCTTCTGTGCGCGAGGGTCACAGAAAGCGGCCTGTATGTGGAAGTATGTGTGTGCTGCAGCGGGGGTGGAGGTTTGGGGCTGGGGGGCGCTGAGTGGCGTGTTTATGGCCTGGTGCCGTGCCAGCGTCCTCGCGGGGAGCTTCGCTTCCTACAGCAAGCAATCAGGTGTCGCTCCCCATTAACGTCCACTCATCCGTCCGCACTGACCAGAGACACCGGAACGGCCGAGCTCCACCACTCACCTTGTAGTGTTATAGAACCCTCATACTCAAACTGCGAATACCAACTAGCACTTGCATCTTACTTGTGTTCTAGAATGCTTGTGGTAGCAAGTAGGTAGAACGTAAGTACACACAAGGGTTGACTTCATTCTAGAACACAGTGTTCTACTTGTGTGCCTGTTCTTCTAGAAGCATAGGTGTCCTAGGGTTCTCCAATGCTTGTGCTTACCTGGCTGAGTGCTAGAATTGTTATGTTCACTTATGTTCTAGATTATAAATATTAAGCATGTGCGCTAGAACTTTTTGTCAACTTGTGTTCTAGAAAGCTTGAGGTCTCTGAAAGTTCTAGAATGTTTATGGATACACATGTTGAAGAGTGCTTAGCATAACTAATATTCTAGAACGTGTCGTCCTTTTTGGAACCCTTAAACGTTCTAGAATATGTGAATTGAAAGCAGCTTCTAGTCCCTGTTGGGCAGCCTCTAATCTTTGGTTTCAGTGCGTGGCCTTGCGGAAGCACACTTCTAGTTTCTGGTGCGAGTTTGTATGCGGCAGGACGTCCATTAACGTTCCACACCCTGTGTTCCTTTGCCGGAACCACATGGAAACCTCTAGGAGATCATCTCTGCTCTTTAGAAACACATAACCGACCTTAAAAGCACCAAAGCCAACCAAAGAATAACATTCTGAAACGGCGCTGACCTGCTCCTTCACCTGTACTACCTGAGGTGAACTTCGGCCTGTAGTTTTTCCATTTTATAAAAACTCATCAGTGGAGCTAAAAGCCAGATCCTCTGAGCGTGTCCCTGTGATGCTGAAGGAACAAGAGACAGAATAATGCAGTAGTAAAGGTCATACGAGAGAACCGAAATGAGGTATCCGGAAACTTTGGGAGATTACAAAAGAGGAAATGGAAAATTCATCACAAAGCGTCTCTGCGCACATACGAGCCTGGGGATTCTTATCGGCAGTAAATGATGCATCAAGGCCCATTTCCTGTCCTGAAAAACGACACATTATCATGTCCCTTATCAGGAGGAGTTCATCAGGGCCCCGGGATGAGCCTGTTGGGTTGAAGCTCCATGTTCCGTCACTGCACACCGCATCCAAAGCAGAAAACACATGCACCATAAACGTCCTTCCAAAATGTCAAATCATTTTGTAGCAAATTTAGTTTTTAGTACCGCACAGACGCTGGAGGCTGCCTCTGTAACACTTAGCACTATCAATGAATGTGTTTACACATACTTAATGATCACCGATCATGAACTGGTTTCCATGGCTTTCTGATTATTCAAATGGTCAATTTAAATACCCTCATTTCTGAAGCCAGATTAGAAATCCACTTATGAAATATGGGGTTTCTCACAGCATGTATACCCTTACTCTGATTTCTTTCAGATCTCTCATCGCATGTATACCCTTACTCTGATTCCTTTCAGATCTCTCACTGCATATATACCCTTACTCTGATCTCTCACTGCATGTATACCCTTACTCTGATCTCTCACTGCATATATACCCTTACTCTGATCTCTCACTGCATGTATACCTTTACTCTGATCTCTATCAGATCTCTCACTGCATGTATACCCTTACTCTGATTCCTTTCAGATCTCTCACTGCATATATACCCTTACTCAGATCTCTCACCACATGTATACCCTTACTCTGATCTCTATCAGATCTCTCACTGCATGTATACCCTTACTCTGATTCCTTTCAGATCTCTCACTGCATATATACCCTTACTCAGATCTCTCACCACATGTATACCCTTACTCTGATCTCTTTTACATCTCTCACCGTATGTATACCCCTACTCTGATTTCTTTCAGATCCCTCACTGCATGTATACCCTTACTCTGATCTCTTTCAGATCTCTCACCACATGTATTCCCTTACTCTGATTTCTTTCAGATCTCTCACTGCATGTATACCCTCACTCTGATTTCTTTCATATATCTCATTGCATGTATACCTTTACTCTGATTTCTTTCAGATCTCTCACTGCACATATACCTTCACTCTGATTTCTTTCAGATCTCTCATTGCATGTATACCCTTACTCTGATTTCTTGCAGACTGCTAAGTCTGTGCATGTGTGAAAACAGTTGGTTGTGCTGTATATAATCAAGAGTCATTTAATGCAACAAATGCACAATGGCAGCAACACACTTTTAGAGCTTTAATGAAACTACATGCCTGACAAAATAAAGAAATTTAAATATTTCGCGTCTTCTAGATGACATATGTTCATGTTCTCAGGTAAGGTGACTCAATGTTTTAAAAAATGCATTACATTTATGTCACCAAACTCATGTAGACCCATTGTTTAATAACCAAAGTGCATGTAAATGTGCTAAACGGGTTACTAAAATCCGATTATCTACAGTTATTCGTTTATTAGGCACATGTAAACACTCAATGATAATTAGCTCCACATTCCAAAGAAAATTAGCTAATCACATTTCAGTTAATGGCATGTCCCAGTTCAAGGTGAGGTAACACACAGGCTAGATTCCCTCAGTCATTCATCACTAGGAGATGGACCTGAGAATGCAGCAGTAATGCACCACAGTGATGTGCCACCATACACTTCCACTATAAGGGCAATAATTACGAAGCTTAAATCTGCTGAGGAAGTAAACCATCTGCCAAGAATGGAGGACAACCTTCAGCTGCACTTTGTGTCCTTGAGTGTGTTTCAGTCTTTTTAAAAGAATGTTCCATTCCTTAGTCTCCAGACTGCCACTGGGGAATCACTTAAGATGGAATGCAAAATTTGCAAAACAAGCTGTCGAGTATGAAGCCAACTTCAGCCCCCACATCCATAACAAGATCCCAGAAAACTTTAATTCCAAGTTCCTAATTTGCTCTGCACATTTCACTCCAGGCAGTTTCTCAACTTCTTGGACAATATGGAGCAGCTCCGCTCAGCATCTGACCCTGAAGAGACTGAAGAGAGGAGCAGCTCCACCTTTATTAGCATCCCAACCCCAACAGCAGCCTGTAAGTAGCAGCCATGCTGTGTGATTGTATCCGTGTTTGCCGGTTGGAGCAGATCATCTTAAACTGAGAGCTCCATAGTGAGGAACTTTAATCTTCTGTGTGTTGATGTGCAGATGGTAAACCAGTAGCTAGTACAGGGAACGTTAGTGACTAGCATTAGCTCCAAGTAACTAGCATAGCTAACTGAGTAGTATGAGGGCGGAGCTTATTGACACAGAGGCTTGTTTTATTTAGTCTATTTCTACATAGTGCTTCTGTGGGTTCATCACAACGTCTCGCTGTAAACCAGCCAATCAGAGCAGAGCTCATTTAAATATTCCTGAGCTCCCCAAAAAGGGAACCCAGCTCGTTTTATTCTAGGACAAAATCATAGACTGGAAATCGGCAGAGCGTAAAACCACACCTGGGCACCAAACAATGCCAGATACAGTACCTTCTGTGTGGAACATCTGAGAATTATTACTAAAGTACTGAATAAATGTTTCTATGGCATCTAGAACGTATCACTGTAATACAAGTACAGAATTAGTATGATACTTATGGGTTACGGAAGCTGGGATGAGTAAGAGAATCTGGGGAAACTTTCCCAAATAATTAGCAACAAACACTGACCGAAATATTTAAGACCTCTGTGGCCACATATTATACTGGAACGCTTCTGATGCTCTGTTTACCTGTTACAGAAGATGGACGATGGCATTTTTCAACGATGCTATGAGGGAAAATTGTGCCACCATAAGCAGAAACATTCTGCAGGCCGCATCACTGAGCAAAATGGCCAGTCAGAAGTTCAGATTTCCCAAGTATTGCCGTCAGCCACATCGATGTAATAACACACCCCCTCCCACACACCCTTTATGATGTTGTCCTCTTGGGGGTTATGAAAGTGGCCATCCGAGGTATGGGGTGGGGGTGTGGGGATGGTTAAGGCAATGGCGTGAAATCACATGGAGGTGAAGACAGAGATGCTGGGGTTGCAGCTCTCCAACCAAGTGTGCTAGTGGGTTCTAATTTGGATTTCATCCTCTGTTAGTAAGGTAGGCTTTGAGCTTTTAATTTACTTTGACTTAGATTCTGTCAGTTACTAGGCTGTGTTTTTAGTTTGCTGTACTTGGAGTTGATTGGATTTACTAGGCCCAGCTGTGGTTTCAGGTTAGCTCAAGGTGTGAATCAAGGGGTGTGGCCAAGGCACATATATTCAGAAGCTGTCTCCTTCTAGTCAGTGTGCTAGTGGGTTCTAATTTGGATTTCATCCTCTGTTAGTAAGGTAGGCTTTGAGCTTTTAATTTACTTTGACTTAGATTCTGTCAGTTACTAGGCTGTGTTTTTAGTTTGCTGTACTTGGAGTTGAGTTGATTTAACTAGGCCCAGCTGTGGTTTTCAGTTCAGGTTAGCTCAAGGTGTGAATCAAGGGGTGTGGCCAAGGCACATATATTCAGAAGCTGTCTCCTTCTAGTCAGTGTGCTAGTGGGTTCTAATTTGGATTTCATCCTCTGTTAGTAAGGTAGGCTTTGAGCTTTTAATTTACTTTGACTTAGATTCTGTCAGTTACTAGGCTGTGTTTTTAGTTTGCTGTACTTGGAGTTGATTGGATTTACTAGGCCCAGCTGTGGTTTCAGGTTAGCTCAAGGTGTGAATCAAGGGGTGTGGCCAAGGCACATATATTCAGAAGCTGTCTCCTTCTAGTCAGTGTGCTAGTGGGTTCTAATTTGGATTTCATCCTCTGTTAGTAAGGTAGGCTTTGAGCTTTTAATTTACTTTTAACTGACTTAGATTCTGTCAGTTACTAGGCTGTGTTTTTAGTTTGCTGTACTTGGAGTTGATTGGATTTACTAGGCCCAGCTGTGGTTTCAGGTTAGCTCAAGGTGTGAATCAAGGGGTGTGGCCAAGGCACATATATTCAGAAGCTGTCTCCTTCTAGTCAGTGTGCTAGTGGGTTCTAATTTGGATTTCATCCTCTGTTAGTAAGGTAGGCTTTGAGCTTTTAATTTACTTTGACTTAGATTCTGTCAGTTACTAGGCTGTGTTTTTAGTTTGCTGTACTTGGAGTTGATTGGATTTACTAGGCCCAGCTGTGGTTTCAGGTTAGCTCAAGGTGTGAATCAAGGGGTGTGGCCAAGGCACATATATTCAGAAGCTGTCTCCTTCTAGTCAGTGTGCTAGTGGGTTCTAATTTGGATTTCATCCTCTGTTAGTAAGGTAGGCTTTGAGCTTTTAATTTACTTTGACTTAGATTCTGTCAGTTACTAGGCTGTGTTTTTAGTTTGCTGTACTTGGAGTTGATTGGATTTACTAGGCCCAGCTGTGGTTTCAGGTTAGCTCAAGGTGTGAATCAAGGGGTGTGGGCCAAGGCACATATATTCAGAAAGCTGTCTCCTTCTAGTCAGTGTGCTAGTGGGTTCTAATTTGGATTTCAGCCTCTGTTAGTAAGGTAGGCTTTGAGCTTTTTAATTTACTTTGACTTAGATTCTGTCAGTTACTAGGCTGTGTTTTTAGTTTGCTGTACTTGGAGTTGATTGGATTTACTAGGCCCAGCTGTGGTTTCAGGTTAGCTCAAGGTGTGAATCAAGGGGTGTGGCCAAGGCACATATATTCAGAAGCTGTCTCCTTCTAGTCAGTGTGCTAGTGGGTTCTAATTTGGATTTCATCCTCTGTTAGTAAGGTAGGCTTTGAGCTTTTAATTTACTTTGACTTAGATTCTGTCAGTTACTAGGCTGTGTTTTTAGTTTGCTGTACTTGGAGTTGATTGGATTTACTAGGCCCAGCTGTGGTTTCAGGTTAGCTCAAGGTGTGAATCAAAGGGGTGTGGCCAAGGCACATATATTCAGAAGCTGTCTCCTTCTAGTCAGTGTGCTAGTGGGTTCTAATTTGGATTTCATCCTCTGTTAGTAAGGTAGGCTTTGAGCTTTTAATTTACTTTGACTTAGATTCTGTCAGTTACTAGGCTGTGTTTTTAGTTTGCTGTACTTGGAGTTGATTGGATTTACTAGGCCCGACATGGGTTTCAGGTTAGCTCAAGGTGTGAATCAAGGGGTGTGGCCAAGGCACATATATTCAGAAGCTGTCTCCTTCTAGTCAGTGTGCTAGTGGGTTCTAATTTGGATTTCATCCTCTGTTAGTAAGGTAGGCTTTGAGCTTTTAATTTACTTTGACTTAGATTCTGTCAGTTACTAGGCTGTGTTTTTAGTTTGCTGTACTTGGAGTTGATTGGATTTACTAGGCCCAGCTGTGGTTTCCTGGTTTTCAGGTTAGCTCAAGGTGTGAATCAAGGGGTGTGGCCAAGGCACATATATTCAGAAGCTGTCTCCTTCTAGTCAGTGTGCTAGTGGGTTCTAATTTGGATTTCATCCTCTGTTAGTAAGGTAGGCTTTGAGCTTTTAATTTACTTTGACTTAGATTCTGTCAGTTACTAGGCTGTGTTTTTAGTTTGCTGTACTTGGAGTTGATTGGATTTACTAGGCCCAGCTGTGGTTTCAGGTTAGCTCAAGGTGTGAATCAAGGGGTGTGGCCAAGGCACATATATTCAGAAGCTGTCTCCTTCTAGTCAGTGTGCTAGTGGGTTCTAATTTGGATTTCATCCTCTGTTAGTAAGGTAGGCTTTTAGAGCTTTTAATTTACTTTGACTTAGATTCTGTCAGTTACTAGGCTGTGTTTTTAGTTTGCTGTACTTGGAGTTGATTGGATTTACTAGGCCCAGCTGTGGTTTCAGGTTAGCTCAAGGTGTGAATCAAGGGGTGTGGCCAAGGCACATATATTCAGAAGCTGTCTCCTTCTAGTCAGTGTGCTAGTGGGTTCTAATTTGGATTTCATCCTCTGTTAGTAAGGTAGGCTTTGAGCTTTTAATTTACTTTGACTTAGATTCTGTCCAGTTACTAGGCTGTGTTTTTTTAGTTTGCTGTACTTGGAGTTGATTGGATTTACTAGGCCCAGCTGTGGTTTCAGGTTAGCTCAAGGTGTGAATCAAGGGGTGTGGCCAAGGGCACATATATTCAGAAGCTGTCTCCTTCTAGTCAGTGTGCTAGTGGGTTCTAATTTGGATTTCATCCTCTGTTAGTAAGGTAGGCTTTGAGCTTTTAATTTACTTTGACTTAGATTCTGTCAGTTACTAGGCTGTGTTTTTTAGTTTGCTGTACTTGGAGTTGATTGGATTTACTAGGCCCAGCTGTGGTTTCAGGTTAGCTCAAGGTGTGAATCAAGGGGGTGTGGCCAAGGCACATATATTCAGAAGCTGTCTCCTTCTAGTCAGTGTGCTAGTGGGTTCTAATTTGGATTTCATCCTCTGTTAGTAAGGTAGGCTTTGAGCTTTTAATTTACTTTGACTTAGATTCTGTCAGTTACTAGGCTGTGTTTTTAGTTTGCTGTACTTGGAGTTGATTGGATTTACTAGGCCCAGCTGTGGTTTCAGGTTAGCTCAAGGTGTGAATCAAGGGGTGTGGCCAAGGCACATATATTCAGAAGCTGTCTCCTTCTAGTCAGTGTGCTAGTGGGTTCTAATTTGGATTTCATCCTCTGTTAGTAAAGGTAGGCTTTGAGCTTTTAATTTACTTTGACTTAGATTCTCTGTCAGTTACTAGGCTGTGTTTTTAGTTTGCTGTACTTGGAGTTGATTGGATTTACTAGGCCCAGCTGTGGTTTCAGGTTAGCTCAAGGTGTGAATCAAGGGGTGTGGCCAAGGCACATATATTCAGAAGCTGTCTCCTTCTAGTCAGTGTGCTAGTGGGTTCTAATTTGGATTTCATCCTCTGTTAGTAAGGTAGGCTTTGAGCTTTTAATTTACTTTGACTTAGATTCTGTCAGTTACTAGGCTGTGTTTTTAGTTTGCTGTACTTGGAGTTGATTGGATTTACTAGGCCCAGCTGTGGTTTCAGGTTAGCTCAAGGTGTGAATCAAGGGGTGTGGCCAAGGCACATATATTCAGAAGCTGTCTCTCCTTCTAGTCAGTGTGCTAGTGGGTTCTAATTTTGGATTTCATCCTCTGTTAGTAAGGTAGGCTTTGAGCTTTTAATTTACTTTGACTTAGATTCTGTCAGTTACTAGGCTGTGTTTTTAGTTTGCTGTACTTGGAGTTGATTGGATTTACTAGGCCCAGCTGTGGTTTCAGGTTAGCTCAAGGTGTGAATCAAGGGGTGTGGCCAAGGCACATATATTCAGAAGCTGTCTCCTTCTAGTCAGTGTGCTAGTGGGTTCTAATTTGGATTTCATCCTCTGTTAGTAAGGTAGGCTTTGAGCTTTTAATTTACTTTGACTTAGATTCTGTCAGTTACTAGGCTGTGTTTTTAGTTTGCTGTACTTGGAGTTGATTGGATTTACTAGGCCCAGCTGTGGTTTCAGGTTAGCTCAAGGTGTGAATCAAGGGGTGTGGCCAAGGCACATATATTCAGAAGCTGTCTCCTTCTAGTCAGTGTGCTAGTGGGTTCTAATTTGGATTTCATCCTCTGTTAGTAAGGTAGGCTTTGAGCTTTTAATTTACTTTGACTTAGATTCTGTCAGTTACTAGGCTGTGTTTTTCTTTAGTTTGCTGTACTTGGAGTTGATTGGATTTACTAGGCCCAGCTGTGGTTTCAGGTTAGCTCAAGGTGTGAATCAAGGGGTGTGGCCAAGGCACATATATTCAGAAGCTGTCTCCTTCTAGTCAGTGTGCTAGTGGGTTCTAATTTGGATTTCATCCTCTGTTAGTAAGGTAGGCTTTGAGCTTTTAATTTACTTTGACTTAGATTCTGTCAGTTACTAGGCTGTGTTTTTAGTTTGCTGTACTTGGAGTTGATTGGATTTACTAGGCCCAGCTGTGGTTTCAGGTTAGCTCAAGGTGTGAATCAAGGGGTGTGGCCAAGGCACATATATTCAGAAGCTGTCCGCTACAGACAAAATGTCTGTAGCGGTGTGAAGTGGCCCATCACAGATGTCAACCTCCAACCTTGGCTAAGTATCTCTTTCACTTAATTTATACCTGCACTTGAATTTACACTTATGCTTGTCCAACATGTGCTTTACAATACCTGTTCTTTCATCTCACAGACCTAGAAGACCTCACGGTCACCACAGGAAGCGCAATACCAGCAACCTCATCTATGCCCCGCGGTCGTCTCCCACTCTGACCAGGGTGGTAGGTGGGCTCTGGAATTGCCAATCTGCTGTCCAGAAGGCAGACTTCATCTCAGCCTTAGCATCCCACCACTCTCTGCACTTCCTGGCTTTGACTGAGACTTGGATCACCCATGTGAACTCGTCAACTCCAGCTGCTCTATCCTCTGCCTTTAACTTCTCTCATTCACCGAGACAGACTGGCAGAGGTGGGGGCACAGGTTTGCTGTTGTCTAGAAAGTGGAACTTTACTCCTCTTTCATTTCCTCACCTTTCAGTGTCTTCCTTTGAATATCATGCCGTCACAGTGTCCTCCCCCACTATCCTTCATATTATTGTCATTTATCGACCTCCTTGTCCTCTAGGGAACTTCATTGATGAGCTAGACACTCTTCTGAGTCTCTTCCCTGTTGATGGGTCCCCGCTTCTCCTACTCGGTGACTTCAACCTACCATCAGACAAGTTGCAGTCATCATGCCTGCAACCACTACTCTCATCCTTCGACCTCACCCTCAACCCATCCCCCCCAACGCACCGAGGTGGCAACACTCTGGACCTGGTCTTCAGTAGACCTACCCCTGCGCTGGACGTCACAGTAACCCCTCTTCACTGCTCAGATCATTACTTTCTATCCTTCTCTCTCTCCTGTCCAGCTCTTCCTATCCATATCACCCCTTCACATTCCTCCTTCACTCGGCGTAACCTGCGCTCCGTCTCTCCCTCCTCTCTTGCTTCAACCATCCTCACTACCCTCCCTCACCCTGACTCTTTCTCCACTCTCTCCCTGAACACCGCTACAGATACTTTACTCTCTTCTCTCTCATCTGCATTTAACCATCTGTGTCCTCTCTCCCCCAGGTCAACGAGATCTTCTCCACCTACCCCCTGGTTGTCTGACGTCCTGCGCAACAACCGGAGAGAGCTGAGGAGAGCTGAAAGGAAGTGGAGGGGAGATCCCAGCTTTGACTCCGACCCTACACACCTACCAAGCCGTCCTCCTCTCCAGGTTCTCAGCGGAAGTGACTACTGCGAAGTCTTCTTTCTACAAGAGGAAACTGGAAGAATCGGAGCGCGTCTGACCCTCGCAAAAACTGTTCAGTATCTTCTCCTCTGTCCTCATCCCTCCCTCTCCCCGTCCTCCCTCTTCCCTCACCCCGGAGGACTTTGTCACTTTCTTTGAAGAGAAAGTGAATAAAATCTGCCAGTCGTTTTCCCCTATCCCTGTCCCCGCTCCTCCTTCCATCAGTCCTCATCCTCTTACCACAAACTCCTTAACCTGTTTTTCTTCTCTTTCTTCAGATGACATCCTACAGCTACTGGAATCCAGCAACCCCACGACCTGCCCACTGGATCCCATCCCATCCCCACTGCTCCGGTCAATCTCCCTGGACCTGCTACCCTTCATCTCCTCCCTTATAAACTCTTCCCTGTCTTCAGGGTGTGTTCCACAGGCCTTCAAGACTGCCAGAGTGGTTCCCATCCTGAAGAAACCCTCGCTGGATTCCTCAGACGTCAGCAGTTACAGACCGGTATCTCTTCTTCCTTTTCTCTCTAAAATTCTTGAACGTGCTGTCTATAATCAACTCTCCTTCTTTCTCTCCCAGAACCAGCTTCAGGACATCAACCAGTCCGGCTTCAAACCCGCCCATTCCACGGAAACTGCTCTCATTGCAGTAACTGAGAGGCTTCAGACAGCGAGATCAGCCAAACTGTCCTCAGTTCTGATTCTGCTCGACCTGTCTGCGGCCTTCGACACGGTGAACCACAAGATCCTCCTGTCGGTCCTCACCGACCTTGGAATCGCCGGCACTGCATGGAAGTGGTTTGAGTCCTACCTGGAGGACCGCCACTATCAGGTAACATGGAATGGGTCCACGTCTGCTCCATGTAGGCTCTCCACCGGTGTCCCTCAAGGCTCGGTGTTGGGTCCTCTTCTCTTTTCTCTTTACACTCTTTCTCTTGGAGAAGTAATCACTTCTCATGGCTTTTCTTATCACTGTTATGCTGATGATACGCAACTCATGCTTTCCTTCCCATCATCTGAAACACAGGTCTGCAACCGCATCTCAGCATGCCTGACCGACATCAGCTCATGGATGACAGCTCATCACCTTAAGCTCAATCCCAGCAAGACTGAGCTGCTGTTCATCCCGAGCACTACAGGTCCTCACTGTGATCTCGCCATCTCATTCGGGAACTCGTTGATCACCCCGACTGAGGATGCAAGAAGTCTTGGAGTGATTCTGGATGGCCCAGTTATATCGTTCTCGGCTCATATAGCGAACCTGACTCGGCCATGCAGATTCCTCCTCTACAACATCCGGAGGATACGACCCTTTCTTTCTCAGGAAGCCACCCAGCTGCTGGTCCAGTCTCTGGTCATTTCAAGACTAGACTACTGCAACTCGCTCCTGGCTGGTCTTCCTCAGCGGGCCATCAGGCCCTTGCAACTTGTCCAGAACGCTGCAGCCCGTCTCATCTTCAACCTTCCGAAGTTTTACCCACGTCACTCCACTGCTGCGCTCCCTCCACTGGCTCCCTGTCGTTGCCCGCATCAGATTTAAAACTCTGATGCTGGCCTACAAAGCCAAGAATGGACCAGCGCCTCCCTACCTTATGGCAATGGTGAAGAGTCGAGCTGTACCTCGAGCCCTTCGTGCTTCAAGTACAGCTCGTCTCGAACCACCATCCCTGAGGACACATGGAAGACAAGTGTCCAGACTCTTCTCTGTCCTGGCTCCCAGATGGTGGAATGAACTCCCACTGGGCGTCAGAACAGCAGAGTCTCTCGCGGTCTTCAAACGCAGACTGAAGACCCATCTCTTCGTAAAGCACTTAAGCGAGTGAGCTCTAGTAGAGGTGTAAATTGTGTGTATCGTGTGGCAATTTAATGATCTTGTTGTATTGCACTTATGTCCCTTGTCAATATGTATTGTGTTGCACTTATAATGACCTTTCTCTAGGTACCCGCACTGACCCCCTGTTCGGGCAGTGTCTGAGCTCGTGGTGAGTTTTAGGCTCTAAACTTCCTACTAACTGGAATATTATCCAACAGATCACTAAGCACGGTTGTAAGTCGCTCTGGATAAGAGCGTCTGCTAAATGCCTTAAATGTAAATGTAAATGTAAATCCAACCATGAGCCACTGTGGTGGTAAATACATTTTCACTATGGCACTGCCGTGGTTTTGCTGTGGTGGGTTTTAGTAGATGTGGTTACCATGGTTCTACTGTAACTACTATGGAATCTTGTGGTAACTCTGTTTTACACCTGCTAGAAAACCCGCCAAAGACTAGCCTAGCTAATCACCACCAAAACTGGCATAGCTAATCACCACCAAAACTAGCCTAGCTAATCACCACCAAAACTGGCATAGCTAATCACCACCAAAACTAGCCTAGCTAATCACCACCAAAGCTGGCATAGCTAATCACCACCAAAACTTCCATAGCTAATCACCACCAAAACTAGCCTAGCTTATCAACACCAAAACTAGCCTAGCTAATTAACACCAAAACTAGCCTATTTAATCACCACCAAAACTACCCTAGCTAATCACCACCAAAACTAGCCCAGCTAATCACCACCAAAACTAGCATAGCTAATCACCACCAAAACTTCCATAGCTAATCATCACCAAAACTAGCTCAGCTAATCACCACCAAAACTGGCATAGCTAATCACCACCAAAACTAGCCTAGTTAATTACCACCAAAAGTAGCCTAGCTAATTAACACCAAAACTAGCCTATTTAATCACCACCAAAACTAGCCTAGCTAATCAACACCAAAACTAGCCTAGCTAATCACCACCAAAAATGGCATAGCTAATCAACACCAAAACTAGCCTAGCTAATCACCACCAAAAATGGCATAGCTAATTATCACCAAAACTAGCCTAGCTAATCACCACCAAAACTAGCCTAGTTAATCACCACCAAAACTTGCCTAGCTAGTTGTGTGTTGGATGCTGGTATGTTTAAGTACGCTTGATTAGCGAAGCTCAAACAGGTTGTATGGCACATCTGGTAGGACGAGAGGAACCATCACTTTTAAAGAACCCACTTTTCAGTCGCCTTGCTAGTTCAGCCTTCGCTATGGTGAAGCTCTGTTTGTAAGCTAAAGCTCTTTTCTCCTGATAAATCTGCATACAAGAGCAGATAGGCGACTTATTAGGAGTACTCAGGTTCTAAAGCCTGACTCGTTACCATGAGTGAGTCATCACTCACGCAGTAAATCATGCCTTAGCTACATAGATTAGCCTAGCTTTGAGCATGAGATGACCATGTGGTGCTGCATGTAACATAATATCCCTGTGGTGCAGGTACAGATAGGCTACGTTCGCTTGATTAGCACTGAGCGCCTTGCGCTTTACAAAAGCCCGTCTATGCTGGGATGAGTGAGTGAATAAGTGAGTCATTAGAGGAACCATCACTTTGAAATAAATCACTTCTTAGCCACACAGATTAGCATTGTTTGGCTAGGTCGCTCAGATTTATTCCCGAATACCTAGCAATAACCCACCGAGCCAAAAGCATACTTGTGTCAACAGCGTGTACGTAAACAGCCTCACCTATTTGTCATTCCTGCTTTGAATGGAGCCTTTCTCCGCGCCGCTCCTCCGAGGTATTCCCTCGCTCCGGATCACTGCTTCCTCCACACCATTGACTGCGTGCAGGAACGTGGGTAAATAGGAGCCCGCTGTGCAGGCCCAGGTTAGCGTGGCCTGTGCCAGGTTTTGCCGCCGTTGTGAAAACGTGTTGAAGCGCGAATCGCTCGCCCCGGCGTCTGAAAGCCCGCATTCATTCACCGAGGGAACTTGCTCTCTCATTTGCATGCAATGGAAAGAAAATAAACATGCTCGGTTTTTTTCTGCCGGGCCTGTTTACAGCATGTTTAAGGAGCGCTGTCCGGAAAGGAAGGTGACGGGAAAACACTTTAAGTGTCACTTCTCATATCGACCCGAGCCTTAACATTTACCTTTGCGTCGGCCGTTTCGGTTCAGGTCGAGTTTATTTTGGGCTCCAGGTACGGCCGTAATGTCAAAACCCAGTTTGTGAGCGCGGGTACGGTCCAGAAGAAGGCCAGCGATCAGGAACCGCTGTGCTTGGGTTACTTCACGTCCATCTGAACTGAAAGACGATAGCTGATTTAGCTCTAATGGCCTAACGCTTGAGTAGCTAAACAAACTCCTTTCCAGTGGGCCCGGCAGTCTTAGCGGCTGAGCCACACTCAGCGTGGAGCCTTACTGTGTCAGCCCTACACCAGCTAACCCGGTCCTGTCTGATGTTCTGTGGTAGAAACAGACTGGACTACATCACCTAGCCAACAACGTTAGCGGCAGTCGTCCGGGAACCTGACTTACTTTGTACATTTGTCCCCACAGTGTCAGTCCCAGGGTGGCCAGACGTCTGGGTTTAGGCTGGACAGTCCAGTTTTGCGACCTCCAAGCCTTTGTCCACTGCAGTACCTGGACAGATGCCTATCAGTCCTCTTTTTGGGACGAACTATTTAAAATGTTCACTTGCCAAAATTATTAAGTGTGCCATTGGCTCACGACCGTGTCAATAGACATGCTTGTATTTCATTGGTTTACCAAGGTCATGTGACACTCTAACCGCCCTCTAAATGCTAGTCAGTCTGACTCACGAACGTCATCCATTCCACCCTGTTAGACAAGTAAAGCATCATGTATAAGTTATATAGGTTAGATCATGATATTAATTCTGTTCTAGCATCGTGACTGACCCCCCACCACCACCCATTACCGACCACCACCTTCATGATGCCCACCTTTCTGGGGTGGGATGTTCTCCTTTCTGCGGTTATGAAAGTGGCCACCCTAGTCAGCCTATTTGAGACGTTACCACACCTGGGAGTGTGAGAGGAGATCCTGTGACCACCGGATGAGAGGAAACTCTAAGAGCTTGGGCTGGAGCTCTAAGGTTCTTCTGCTGTAAGCTAGAGGGTTGGAACCTGTGCTTTTGGATCAGCAGAGGTAGGATGGGCAGATGGAGGAACCGAGGAACAGGAGGAGGTGAGGAGGTGGTGGAAACGTTGTCACAGGAAACAGGAAGAAGGTAGAGATGTCACCTAACAATTGACCTGGTTGGAGGCAAGTTTAGACATACAGTTAGCATCATGCTAATGGGTGGAGCGTAGACTTCCATCAACTGTTGGCTACAAGAGGGGGCCGTGAGCAGTGAGTGACCTGTCCGAGGTGGTGCATGACCTTTCTAAAACTGACTAGGACATTCGATGCCACTTGATTTTGACCAAGACTTTTGATCCAGTTTTTGCTGGGGCTGCTCTCCCACTTCTGACCCCAGTGCAGCCCTGGCGTAGAAGAAGACGCAGGAATCAGTGCTTTAGGTGAATGCTTTCTTAATCTTTGAGAACCAACGTTCAGCACTTCTGATTTAAAGCCTCTCGTACTGCAGCCACAGCTCCTTCCAACAGCGGCACCCACGGCCGCCAAAGCCAGAACCGTATTTCTACAATTTATAATATATGCACATAATAGATTTCGAATGGATTTTGAAGGGAACTCGAGTCAGAGCAGAGGGCAAACTCTAAGAAAATCAATCAGCCAGTTAATAACTGGATTTAAAGTAAAGGAGTAATTGGATGTTTTCCAAGATTTCCTTTTCTTTAAATCATGCACCAGTCCCTGAGGGACCATTAAAAGTGGACCAGGAAATAACCAGGCATCTTTTCTAAACATTATGTATTTCAACCCAAGACCCAGAGTTTGGTGTTCCATACTGTGCATATTAATGATGACCAATGGCTCTTTAGCCCAGTAGTCCGGTAGTTAAACAGACTCATGCCCAAGAGACTCCCAGACGTTTTGGAATTGAAGAATCGACTCTTGAAATGGACTACCTACCACTAATCCCAACGAGCTATCAGATGTCCAAGTCAACCTTGCAGTGCAGAAGATTATGGGATGCTTAAGAACTCTGATATGCACTGAGATCACAGGCCCCAGTGACGGTAAGGGTGTGTAAACCCGGTACTGAAACAGATCCAGTAGCCTTATAGAAGGACCAAGGAGCTGCTGCTCAGTTGGTTTGCTGTTCCTGACCACTAGATGGCAGTGTGTGGCAGCCCCTGTGGTTTTTGCTGTTTGTTGGGAATGTTTTCCATTTCATTTCCTCTAATCCTGCTGGCGGTGGGCTTCTCTCTTGATGAAGCTGGAATGTAGAGGATGTCCTGCATCCATAAAGCAAAGTAGGCAATCCAAACAACAGCCACTCTCCCTTCATTTGCATGCGAGCGTCCCTCGTTAATTCCCTCTGCGTCTGAGGGCTGATTAGAAGAAAATGGGGTCTACCTGAGGAACGTGCACGCAATTATACCTACCTGGATTAGCGGGAGTACAGGTACCCAGCAAACAAACATGGTCATTACTCTGGGTGGCAAGGCGTGCAGGAGGCTTTTAGGCCAAATCTGACATTCTGCTAAATCACAGCAGGGCTTTAAGCCCCGAGGACGCTGCTGGTAGAGTCGTCCATGCAGGGCTGCGCTCAGAGCTGACCTTTTCTTCCTCCCTGTTTTCTATTAGAGATTCTCCTCCCAGTGGTACCGTCCACATCCACAGCACCATATGCTCCTTTATTAGGTCGTTTGTCAGGCACCGCAGAACCTAGATGGTGTTGGTGCTTAGCACTTTCGTATTTCCTCAGTTGAGAGTTCTGTGCAGCCTCGTTAGCTCTGTAACAGTTGACTGTTGTTAGCAGATCAGCTGATGTTCTAGATCAATCCACCTGAATTTCAGCTACTGGTATTCTGTACCTGAGAATGGTCAAATACGTGGTGTAGGAACACAGCAGCCCACCCGTTACCCCCCTCGTCCAATAACACCACCGCCTTCCAAAATTCAGCTAGCAGGGAACGTTCCCAGAACTTAGGCTAACGTTCCCTACAAGTTCTAATAAAGTTTTAAAGAAAGTGTTTTAGTCAAATGTTCAAAGAATGTTCGGCTGCAGCACTGCAGCATGTTTAACGGCTGCATTCAGGCTTGAGGATGTTTTGAGGATGTTGTCATGGCCACAGATGGGGTTACATGATATCAGAATAACATTCCCAGGTACAGACTCAGAAACTCACCTTTGGAAAGAACATTCTGGGAACCAAAAGACAGCTTACCACTGAAATCATTAATGGAACATGCATTCCCAGAACCTTCTACAATTCTCAGAACCTTCTACAATCAGTTCTAGCTGGGAATGCGTACAAACGTGGGATTGAAGCTGGAATCCCACTTAGTTTAGAGGACAGATTCTGACAGTGTGTGAGGAGAAGCTTTTCTAAAAGAGAAATAATGACCAATATTTAGACCTCCAAACCTGGAATGTCCCAGGACAAGCGTTACTACTGACACCTCCCCATATTTCCACACTCCAGTCACACTCTGGGAGGTGAAGAACCTCCTGATGACCAGTGACACTCTGGGAGGTGAAGAACCTCCTGATGACCAGTGACACTCTGGGAGGTGAAGAACGTCCTGATGACTGTGTTTTGGTGACCTGGTATCTACAGAGTACAGACTGTGTTGGTGGTGCATGCAGTAGAGGGAAGGTGGAGTAAGTCTAATGGGTTTGTGCATAAGGTATACAGACTAACAGCCCATATCATTGACCGTTACCACACTGATCAGATCTCACCTCCTTCATGTCTGGGAGTATGTATGGTATTTCCAGGTATACCCCCTCCCCTTCAGCCAATAAAAAGCTAGCACGGCTAAATTAGACATATTGGTTAGGACAACTATTGGTAGGGACAATTCTATCTTTCTAAAATCTTGGTAGGGACAGTTCTATCCTTCCAAAATAACAGTAGGACAATTTTATCCTCCCAAAATATCTCTGTTCAAGTCCCTAGAAGTCTCCCTAGAACACAGACCTGACAGAACCTGAATATCTGACTCAGTAAGGAGAGTGCCTCCGAGCACACTGACACCATCTGTTTACTCAGTTTATCAAATGAAGAAAACTTTTACAAAGCACAGACAAACAGCAAGCGCTGCCGAGGACACTGATGTGTCCATGATTTACCGAAAACAATTTCGGCGGAGGGGGTGGGGTTGAGTGCCGTATCATGTGAGATGGTTGATTAGTTCCTGTTTTGGGGCAGGCTGAGTAATCCTGATCTATTTTGTATCTGTCCTCTCCGGACTTGTTTGCTCTGCTCAGCAGGACCTCGGATGTCCCAGTGTGGGCCTGCTGCCTCTAAAGCTGCTTTACCACAAAATCTGTTCAGTAAACTGATAAATGAATAAATCAGGCGTATCACTCTGTCTGCCCGCTAATCAGACTCTCAGCACTGAACTCAGACACCCCGCAGAACCTGAGCACACACACCACACAGTGTCTTATCAGTGTGGACAGTGAGTCCTAATGAAGAGGCCAGTCAGTGGAGGTAGAAGCTAGGTGTTTCCAATAAAGTGGCCAGTGGGTGGAGGTAGAAGGTAGCTGTTTCTAATAAAGTGGCCAGTGAGTGAAAGTAGAAGCTAGGTGTTTCTAATAAAGTGGCCAGTGAGTGGAGGTAGAAGCTAGGTGTTTCTAATAAAGTGGCCAGTGGGTGGAGGTAGAAGGTAGGTGTTTCTAATAAAGTGGCCAGTGGGTGGAGGTAGAAGCTAGGTGTTTCTAATAAAGTGGCCAGTGAGTGGAACTATTTAATCCAAACCCTCTTCAGCTTTAGCAGCTGCCAACCAACAAGACCAGAGTAAAGTCAGATACCCTCCCCCAGGTCTCATATGATTGGCTTACATCTTGGGAGGTCTGATGTGATTGGTCAAGCCGGGATTTCTACTGTCCACACTGTGTCAGGCGCAGAGCTGCTCCGGTCAGGGCAGAGAATAAGCTACACTGTATATGACTGTAGTGTGTAACATGCATGTATTTGGGAAAGGGGGCTTTTGTAGCCCCCACATTGGTAGTAATAAATATTTTACTGGCCATGTGTTTGTACACCATCACATCCATGTGGATCAGGTATGTGGACTGAATGATCAGACTGAGACTCCCGTACGCTGTTTCAGCTCTCTTATTCAAACAGTGTGACTTTAATCTGATACGTTCTGTTATCAGATGTAAACTGATGCTTCAGGATATTCATAACCAACCAAGTATGTTGGTGTGTGTGTGTGTGAGTGTGTGTGCATGTGTGTGTGGGTGTGCATGTGTGTGTGTGCAGATAGTGTGTGCATACACAGTGTGTGCTTGTGTGTGTATGTGCAGACAGCATGTGTTTGTGGACAGAGTGTGTGTGTGCAGACAGCATGTGTGTGTATGTGTGTATGTGTGTGTGGACAGTGTGTGTATGTGTGCGGACAGCGTGTGTGTGTGGGCGGCATGTGTGTGCGGACAGCGTGTGTGCAGACAGCATGTGTGTGCGGGCAGCATGCGTGTGTGTGGACAGCGTGTGGGTGTGCAGGCAGCGTGTGTGTGTGGGCAGTATGTTTATGTGTGCGTGGACAGCGTGTGTATGTGTGTGCGGACACTGTGTTTATGTGTGTACACACAGAGAGTGTGTGTATATGTGTGTGCAGACAGCATGTGTGTGTGGACAGCGTCTGTGTGTGCGGACAGCTTATTTATTTGTGTGTGTGGACAGCATGTGTGTGTGGACAGCGTGTGTGTGTGTGGACACCTTATGTATGTGTGTGTGTGGCCAGCATGTGTATGTGTGTGTGGACAGCGTGTGTGTGTGTGGACAGCTTATGTATGTGTGTGTGTGGCCAGCATGTGCATGTGTGTGTGGACAGCATGTGTGTGTGCAGACAGCGTGTGTGTGTGTGTGCAGCATGTATGTGTGGACAGCATGTTTGTGTGTGTGTGTGGAGCGTGTGTGTGTGGAGCGTGTGTGTATATGTATGTGCAGACAGCATGTGTGTTTGTGCGGACAGCGTGTGTGTGTGTGCGGACAGCGCGTGTGTGCAGACAGCGCGTGTGTGTTTGTGTGTGTGCGGACAGTGTGTGTGTGCGAACAGCATGTGTGTGTGTGTGTGTGGACAGCACATGTGTGTATATGTATGTGCAGATAGCATGTGTGTTTGTGCGGACAGCATGTGTGTGTGTGTGCGGACAGCGTGTGTGTTTGTGTGTGTGCGCGGACAGCGCGTGTATATGCGGACACCGCGTGTATGTGTGGACAGCATGTGTGTGTGTGGACAGCGTGTGTGTGTGCGGACAGCACGTGTATGTGCGGACAGCGTGTGTGTGTGTGGACAGCGTGTGTGTGTGTGGACAGCGCATGTATGTGCAGACAGTGTGTGTGAATGCGGACAGCATGTGTGTGTGCGGACAGTGTGTGTGTGGACAGCACATGTGTGCATATATATATGTACAGATAGTGTGTGTGTTTGTGCGGATAGCGTGTGTGCGGACAGCGCGTGTATGTGCGGACAGGGCGTGTGTGCAGACAGGATGTGTGTGTGTGTTTGTGTTGTGTGTTGTGACAGCGCGTGTATGTGCTGACAGTGTGTGTGTGCAGACAGCGTGTGTGTGTGCGGACAGCGGGTGTGTATGCGGACAGCGTGTGTGTGCGGACAGCGCGTGTGTGTGTACAGCGCGTGTGTGTGTGCGGACAGCGCGTGTGTGTGTGCGGACAGCGTGTGTGTGCGGACAGCGTATGTGTGTGCGTACAGCGTGTGTGTGTGTGTGTGTGTGTGTGTGTGTGTGTGTGTGCGGACAGCGTGTGTGTGTGTGTGTGTCTGTGTGTGTGTGTGTGTCTGTGTGTGTGTGCGAACAGCGTGTGTATTTGTGTGCGGACAGCGTGTGTGTGTGTGTGTGTGTGTGGACAGTGTGTGTGTGTGTGTGTGGACAGTGTATGTGTGTGTGTGTGTGTGCGGACAGTGTGTGTGTGTGTATGTGTCTGTGTGTGTGTGTGCGGACAGTGTGTGTGCGTGTGTGTGTGTGTGTGCGGACAGTGTGTGTGTGTGCAGACAGCGTGTGTGTGTGTGTGTGCGGACAGCGTGTGTGTGTGTGTGTGTGCGGACAGTGTGTGTTGTGTGTGTGTGTGCAGACAGCGTGTGTGTGTGTGTGGACAGCGTGTGTGTGTATATGTATGTGCAGACAGTGTGTGTGTGCGGACAGCGTGTGTGTGTGTGTGTGTGTGTGTGTGTGCAGACAGTGTGTGCGGACAGCGTGTGTGTGTGCGGACAGTGTGTGTGTGTGGACAGCGTGTGTGTGTGCGGACAGCGTGTGTGTGTGTGTGTGTGTGTGTGTGTGTGTGCGGACAGCGTGTGTGTATGTGCGGACAGCGTGTGTGTGTGTGTGTGTGTGTGTGTGCGGAGAGCGTGTGTGTGTGTGTGTGTGTGTGTGGACAGTGTGTGTGTGTGTGTGTGTGCGGACAGCGTGTGTGTGTGTGTGTGTGTGTGTGTGTGTGGACAGCGTGTCTGTGTGTGTGTGTGCGGACAGCGTGTGTGTGTGCGGACAGCGTGTGTGTGTGGACAGTGTGTGTGTGTGTGGACAGCGTGTGTGTGTGTGTGCGGACAGCGTGTGTGTGTGTGCGGACAGCGTGTGTGTGTGTGTGTGTGTGCGGACAGCGGGTGTGTGCGGACAGCGTGTGTGTGTGTGTGTGTGTGTGTGCGGACAGCGTGTGTGTGCGGACAGCGTGTGTGTGTGCGGACAGCGTGTGTGTGTGCGGACAGCGCGTGTGTGTGTGTGTGGACAGCGTGTGTGTGTGCGGACAGTGTGTGGGTGTGTGCGGACAGTGTGGGGGTGTGTGTGTGTGTGTGTGTGTGTGGCCTGCGTGTGTGTGTGTGTGTGTGTGTGTGCGGACAGCGTGTGTGTGCAGACAGCGTGTGTGTGTGTGGACAGCGTGTGTGTGTGTGTGCGGACAGCGTGTGTGTGCGGACAGCGTGTGTGTGCGGACAGCGGGTGTGTATGCGGACAGCGTGTGTGTGCGGACAGCGTGAGTGTGTGTGCGGACAGCGTGTGTGTGCGGACAGCGTGTGTGTGTGTGTGTGGACAGCGTGTGTGTGTGCGGACAGTGTGTGTGTGTGTGTGTGTGTGTGTGTGTGTGGACAGCGTGTGTGTGTGTGTGTGTGTGTGTGTGTGTGTGCGGACAGCGTGTGTGTGTGTGTGTGTGTGTGTGTGTGTGTGTGTGGACAGCGTGTGTGTGTGTGTGCGGACAGCGTGTGTGTGCGGACAGCGTGTGTGTGTGTGCATGCTATTATCTCCTTCTGAAAGCTCACAGAAATCTGGAGTATAGGTCAGGCTCTTAATGGAGTGGGGGGCTGAGCTGGAGGAACCGTCTCCTCAGTGTCAGAATCACCACCTAAAAATGGTTTTACTCCGCACACCACACCCACACCTGAGACCCCAACACTGCCGCTCACCACCGTCTGATCCACACTGACCACACAGGTGACCTGACTACCTCAGTAACACCTGGAGTCGAGCGACGTTCTTCAGGCTGGACTTACAGGGTCCCTGGGCTGATGGGTTCTCGATGTTAGGCGTGTGTGGTGGTGTTTGTTCTCCAGCATTACCACACTATCCACCGAGGCACGGGCCTTCAGGTAGTGCGGTTGGGTGACGTTTCCACACGTCTGTTCTGCTCACGTATAAAATCAGACGGGACATGTGAGACCGCTCAAGGGCAGAGGAGGGCAGGAAGTGTGAATAAGTCTGTCCAGTGAAGTCCGTCAGCGGGCCACTGAGGTGGACATCCCTCCGGACTGAAGTCCCCGAGAGCTGATAGGTGAGTCAGCTTTCAGGCGGCGGAGCTCGTGCAGTGTGAGCGCTGACTCATGTTCCTGGCTCAAAGGCTGTGTCTGCGTTAGAGGTGTGAAAGCACGCCAGCGCTCGGCTAAACCGGATTCAGTGCCACCTTAAGAGGGAACCTTTGATGGGACACGGTGTAACTGCGTTCCCTAACCGAAGGCGCTGAAGATGCCCCCCTGAGGGCTCGGCTCTGTTTTGCTGAAAGTGCAGTTTCCAGCCATGTCTTTATGAGGTCCAATCGGACTCCCAGTGACTGTATTCATGGAGTTCCTGGAATTCCTTCTCTAAAATCTTCCACTCTGGAATTCCAGGCATGGCGATCTTTTCCCGTGAACAGGTTCTTCTCGGGCCCAATCTCGTTTCCTACTCTTCGGTGATATGAAGGTGAGCTTTTAATCTCCAGCTTCATGATCGAATATCCGCGTTCCACCTTAAATGGTGCAGTGACCTCCGGTACCAGAACGTAACTGCACCATTTAAGGTGGAACGGGAGATTTCTCTAGGTAGCGCCGAGACATCAGCGTATCACTAGTGATTTATACGTGTTGACCATAAAACGCTGTTACCATGGTGACCTTACAGTACAGCGCTTTAAAGGAGACAGTACTCGTATCTATGGGTCTCTCTGGTTGCTGGTGCAGCCATCTTGCCGATGAGTCGCAGGGCATTCTGGGAATTTTCTCATAACACTCTGTGTGGAGTGTGGCTCTGAAAAATCTCAGTTTGAACACCCATCAGGACAGCCCTACCCCAGACCTGAACATGCGAAGCGGGCGGTAGGGCTCGGTGTTGGGGGTGAGGGGTGAAACGGGATTGGGCCTCAGAATGTATCCGAGGTAAGACCTCCAGTGTGGTGATCAGGGCTTCCAAGGTGAGGCTTGAATTGGTCATGGCTCCCTCAGAAGTTCAGAGGCATCTGTCTCACTCCGGTCTCTATATTCTATATTACTCTGCTTCTTTTCTTCCTCTCCTTCTTCTTCTCCTCCTTCTCCTTCTTCTCCTTCTACTTCTTCTCCTCCTTCTCCTTCTTCTTCTTCTCCTTCTTCTCCTTCTTCTTCTCCTTCTTATTCTCCTTCTTCTCCTCCTTCTCCTTCTCCTCCTTCTCCTTCTTCTTCTTCTCCTTCTTCTCCTTCTTCTTCTCCTTCTTATTCTCCTTCTTCTCCTTCTTCCCCTTCTTCCTCTCCTTCTTCTCCTTCTCCTTATTCTCCTGCTTTTCTTTCACCTTCTTCTCCTTCTTCTCCTTCTTCCCCTTCTTACTCTCCTTCTTCTCCTTATCCTTCTTATTCTCCTTCTTCTCCTTCTTCTGCTTCTTCTTCCTCTCCTTCTTCTTCTCCTTCTTCTAGTTTTCTTCAGGGGTCTCGTAGTTGTTTCTTCTTCATCCCCATCGATATCAGTCAGTGTCTCTAGGTAAGAGTCAGGCGTGTGTTCGCTTGTTGTTTTTCAGTGCGTGTTGTCACTCATTCCATGCCCTGATACTCGGTGCTTCTACCAGACGTTCCGTCTCTGCCGGGCGCTCAGTGTGGGATAAACAGGCGGAGGTATTTAGATAGCTGGAGAGATGGAGCACACTTTCTTCTTTCGCCTCAGAAGGTGTTCCTCCAGTCGTGTGGAGTCTTTGTTAGGTACAGCTGGAGGTGTCTCAGTGATTTATGATCTTCTTTGTGCTTCAGTAAGCACTTACCTGTGGGCGCTCACCCTACCTGTCCTGCTAAGATCGAGTGCAGAGGTGCTGTAGAGTCTGTACCTACAACAGGTGCAATAAAGCGGTTACTATGGAAACATGACTTTAAGTCGATAGTGAGTAAAAACAACAGGGGCGTGTTAAGAGTGTACATCACTCACACATGACTGATATATGATATGATATATAGTGAATAACCTGATATTCATTTTATCAGAACCTCATTCTGGATGTCATTTTATGTGAACTTAAGTCTTGACTATATAATTAATTAGAACCACATTTTGGATCTCAGTTTTATTAGAACTTCATTCTGGATGTTAATTTTATTAGAATTTCAATCTGGATATTTAGTTTATGAGAACCTTATTCAGGAGGCTAATTTTATTACAACTTCGTTTTGGATATAATTTATTCCAGATTATTTTTAATATACATTATTTTTATTGGGACTTCATTCTGGATATTGATTTTGTTAAAACCATTTTTCTGAATATTATTATTAGAAATTTTTCCCTTTCCTTTAATATATTACAACTCTTATTCTGGTTATTAATTAAAAAAAAAAATTAAATCCTGCATGCTAATTTTATTATAACTCTTTTCTGGATATTAATTAAAACTATTTCCTGGATGTTAATTTTATTAGAGCTTCATTCTGGACTGTGTCCATTATTTTGGACAGATTAATATGTATTTGTTTTTATTTACCCCATTCTTTTAAGCTCTACCTTGTAAAGTTGTGTAAAATTATTATCATATTAGAATCATATTTTTAAATGTCTCCACATTTATGATCCATGTTTTTAATATGTCTCCACCCAATTAGACTTTATCCCATTGAGAACAGTGATTCCATTGAAAACAGTGACTGGTGATTTCCTGATCTTGGTGGTAGCTGCCGTAATTAGCTCCTCTCGGGAGACGGTGATTAAGCCAGCTCTGCGAGGTGCTGCTGCGTTATTATGATGTATTTTGAGTGGATTCGGTTAAAAATAACCCCGCAGAGCTGGGGATGTAAATAAATCAGAGGACGTGAAGTGCTGAACGGGCTCGGCAGGGCTGAACAGCATCAGATGTTGATGCTGAGTGTTTTTTGATTGTTGGGATGAATGATATCCTCACAAAGCCTGATTGGTTTTAATGAATTGCCCCCGTAGAGCGCGCCATGACTGCACATTTCACACACAATTAAAAATCACAATCATGTATCATTCATACGCATAATCACAGACACAGTCACTTTCCAGTTTGTGGCCCAAAATGACAAAAATGATATTTGAAGGAGGCGCTCTGTTTCCTGGCACGGTCTATGAACAGAAACACTTACCAAACCCTGAATTAGAATTGTAATTAGTTATGCATTAGATTATAAAAGAGTATAATTACAGAACACATAACATTCATAGCATTGCCATCCAATGAAAAACATGGATCTCTGTTTTGTTCATTTGGACTTTTGGCATTTTATGTGCTACATTAGAACAGAATTAGGTTTTTGCTGTCTGATGTACAGCTGATACTTGTTTTTGTTTGGACAGTGACAAAATGCAGCTGTGTAATCACAATATAAACTGAAGTCTCTACATACACTATACTGCCAGACGTATTCGCTCGTCTGCCTTCACACGCATATGAACCGGTGTGACCTCCCATTCCTAAACCATAGGGTGTATGACGCTCCACCCTTTACACCTATAAAAGCTTCAGCTCTTCTGGGAAGGTCTTCCACAAGGGTTAGGAATGTGTTTATGGGAATTTCTGACCATTCTTCCAGAAGCACATTTGTTAAGGTCAGACACTGATGTTGGATAAGAAGGCCTGGCTCACAGTCTCCACTGTAATTGGAAAGACTGGAAATCTGTTTGGGGATCTGTACATTTCTGTGAACATTTCATGATGAATGGAAGAACAGAAATGGCCCAAAACCTACTTGGAAAGACGTCTGGTTCCATTGACTTCCATTAAAGGTAAATCGTGTTTTTGCCCTCTCCTGTAAAGTTGTCGTTTTGGAGCTCCTTGATTTTCTTTGGACCGCATCAGTATACATACAGTGTCTTACCTTATCTGGGCAATACCGCTCGGAAAAATAATATTTCATTACACTGCTTTGATGATGAAACACAATTGCCCCTGTCTTTGAGGTACAGCCATGACTCCTCGGTATTAAAGACAGAATGGCTGATAGTTTTTTACAACGTAATGAGAGTGTCAGAGGTTATTCCGTATGGTCCTCTGATATGACTACGGCTACCTTGGTAACTTGGTCTTATGTCGCACCTCAGGTGTAAACTTCAGAGTGAAATATTGAAAACCATTTCTGTTTTTTAGTTTTTCAGTGACCTGGAGGAAGTGATTTATATGAAGGTCTTATCCGGTCTGGAATGCTGTAAACTTTGGCTTCTTGAGGTCAGCCACTCGTCCGTGGTGCGACTACTGCAGCTTGACTGCTCACTGGCACAAAACAGCAGCTGAAAGTATACTGCGCCAGCCCCCTCTCTGCCTACCAACTCCAGCTCTTTCCCCTTTAAGGTTTTGTAGTGAATGGACTTGTGTATATGTATAGAGCCCTGAGATCCTCGGATCAGCATCTTTAAAGAGAAACCGCTGATCAGCAGTCCCAAAGCTCCGGAACAGTCTCCCCACTGAGATCAGACATGAGGCCTCCCTACAGTCCATTAAGTCAGACACTGCTGATGTGAACGCATGTTTGGTGTGCTCTCCTGTGTAAAACACAGTGGTGGACAGTAACGAAGTAATTAACGTGTAATTAGTTTCTGTACTTAAGTAGTTTTTCTGTACTGAAGTATTTCCATTTCGGACAACTCCACCACAGTTCAAATTCAAATACCTGACCTTTAACCCCACTACATTACAAGAAATCGTACATGGTGTAAACACATAACATGCCAAAATGAAACAAGCTCATTCATGGATTCTTATCATCCATGGAAATGTCCATTTCAGGCCTGGGCTACATCAAGGACCGCCTGGAGGAGGGCAGGTAAGGCTTCAGGTTCTGACCTGTTAGACAGAGCTCGATTCTAGCTAATGGAACCTGTTCTCCTTCAGTGTTCTGACCTGTTGGACAGAGCTTGGTTCTCTGTGAGATGTACTTAAGTACATCTGAAGGTACATACTTTAGTACTGTTACTCTCCATACTTAAGTACATCTGAAGGTACATACTTTAGTACTGGTACTCTCCATACATAAGTACTGAAGGTACATACTTTAGTACTGTTACTCTCCATACGTAAGTACATCTGAAGGTACATACTTTAGTACTGTTACTCTCCATACTTAAGTACATCTGAAGGGACATACTTTAGTACTGTTACTCTCCATACCTAAGTACATCTGAAGGTACATACTTTAGTACTGGTACTCTCCATACTTAAGTACATCTGAAGGGACATACTTTAGTACTGGTACTCTCCATACTTAAGTACATCTGAAGGTACATACTTTAGTACTGTTACTCTCCATACCTAAGTACATCTGAAGGTACATACTTTAGTACTGTTACTCTCCATACCTAAGTACATCTGAAGGTACATACTTTAGTACTGTTACTCTCCATACCTAAGTACATCTGAAGGTACATACTTTAGTACTGTTACTCTCCATACCTAAGTACATCTGAAGGTACATACTTTAGTACTGGTACTCTCCATACCTAAGTACATCTGAAGGGACATACTTTAGTACTGGTACTCTCCATACTTAAGTACATCTGAAGGTACATACTTTAGTACTGGTACTCTCCATACTTAAGTACATCTGAAGGTACATACTTTAGTACTGGTACTCTCCATACTTAAGTACATCTGAAGGGACATACTTTAGTACTGGTACTCTCCATACTTAAGTACATCTGAAGGGACATACTTTAGTACTGTTACTCTCCATACTTAAGTACATCTGAAGGGACATACTTTAGTACTGTTACTCTCCATACTTAAGTACATCTGAAGGGACATACTTCAGTACTGGTACTCTCCATACTTAAGTCAGGTACATGGTTTGTGTACTTCGTCCACCTCTGCTAAAGTGTGCTATAGAAAAAAACATCACTTACAAATCATTTCACAAAGTAACATCACATACTTACAAAAGAAATTGAATTAATTTGGGAAAATAAATTTTAAATAAATAAATATATTTATATATATTTTTTCTTAGCTAAAACTATTAGTTAACTTATATCTTGTTTCATTTCAAATCAGATTGTGAAGGAACACACTGCAAAAAATAGACAAAAGTATTCAAATTATGTAAGGAAATGTCCAACATTTCAGGAATCAGCTGTATTGTTTTTTAAATTTTTACATAATTTGAAAATACCAGTGTTGGTTGTCACTATTTCACAATTGCATGATGACCATTTGACACACAACAACTTTTTAACTGACACTGAATTTTAAGTTTAAGTTGTTGAGGCTTTTGCATAGTTAATGTATGTATTTTTGGAATATAAAATTTTGGACAAAATTTATTCAAAATTTCATTTTCATGTTTGTTTTTTTTAGTTAGTTTGTCATTTTTTAAAGTTATTGTTTGTGGCGTATTATTTAAATTTAAATGTGTTGCCGTAGTTTTACAGAATGTTTGGATCAATGAAATGAGAAAGATAAGAGCAGGTACTATGTGGGTGGTGGATCATTCTCAGCACTGCAGTGTTGTTCCAATTGCATTAACTATCCAGAAATTCTAGAAATTGTTCCATATATACAGAATTCCATGAGGTGAAATATGGGAATTCCAGATGCATCAAGGAACCAAACACGGTATATGGTATATGGATGGTATATGACCTGCTCCTAATGTTACACAATGGGTCATCTTGTGTGTTTTAAATATTCATATTAAAGAGTATAATGTAAATATGAATTATGACTGTATTTGGTCATAAATATTAAAAATATATAGTTACATGTGTATTAACTAAATGGTTAATAGAGACACATAGAGTGTTTATATTAATGTCAAACTATCATAAACAGCATCTCAGACATCAGGCAGCGTATTCATACCCACCTCCTGTAGGAACTTTCTGTGAGGGAGCTTTTAGAGGGGGACGTCTGGTTACCTTCACCACCACTGTGAACAGGTCTGACTCTGGAACTGAGCATTCCGCCCCTGAACCACTCTGAACGACTTTCGCTTTATGTTTCGATGAATCAGAAATCTGACGCCTGGGTGTCCCCCACATGGTCTCTGTTCAAATCAGCTCTCCGGTTATTAGTAACAGAGACGTAATTCGGTGATGCTGCTTTGCTGTGACATTTACCTGAGGCTGCATTGTGAAGACGCTGGCAGGAAGCAGAGAGAGGGACATAAGGCGGCGTGAAGAATGACCTGCTTATGCATTCTGACTGCACCGGCAGCCGAGAGCTCCGAGCTGGAAGTCAGGAGGCTAAGAGGATCTCAGCCCAGAGAACGTCACATCCCCTGGAAATTCACTGAATTAACTCCCCAGACCTGAGGAGGGGATTTCAGGAAGGCTGCTTCCTCACCCCGACTCTTATCGGCTGCTAAAGGTGGCACAGTTTAGGCCGCCGGGAAGCTTTACCACTCAGGGTCTTCATTACGTTTTAGCAGGATTCCAAAGGAAGTCACAATCCCTCTTCTTATTCCTCTGCCGGTGAATGCTTTCCATAAGTTCCGCTCGCCCGTGTGCTTAAACCCTGTAGCTGGCAGCCTCTGAGAGACATGCAATCACAGTGCAGGAACAAAGCCTGCATAGCCTGCATTACATTACCATGCTAAGTACAATGGGTGGTAAACGGCACAGCTGAAATCCTGGGGTTGATTGCACAGGCTATACACACATCAGCTATACAGGCACCGCAGTTAAACCAGATATCTGCACCCACTGGGCACTTCATTAGCTCCACCTCCCTGTATCCACACACAGTGTCCATCCTATCAGCTCCACTGTCCATACAGGACACTGTAGGTGTACAGGTACAGACTGTAGTCCATCTGTTTCTCTGTGTACTGTAGTACCCTGTTCTTCAATGGTCAGGACCCCCACAGGACCACCACAGAGCAGGGATTATGTGGGTGGTGGATCATTCTCAGCACCACTGTGTTGTTCCAATTGCGTTAGCTATGCAGAAATTCCAGGAATTGTTCATGTTCCAGATATACAGGTGAAATATGTGAGTTCCAGATGCATCATCTACTTGTAAGTGCGGCTGTACATACGCTCAAGGAACCAACCAGGGTTAAACACCATCAGCAGATTTTACATAAGGATGGTATATGACCTGCTCCTAATGTTACACAATTCCATAGATTGGGAAGAGGTGGTACAGAGCATTGAATGTCTCGTACCATGTGTGGAAAATGGCAGATGGTAATGATTGGCTAAAAGGAGGGACTGCATGTGGGCGTGGCCAAAGACCATAGTGTGAAGGAAGTAGCTGAATCTGCAGGTGTATGGAAGCGTACGGTCATACGGGTCTACCAGCAGTGGATACAATCCCAGCCTACAGGGAATTCTCCTCGGAACTGTGCTCGGAAGGCATCCACCAAATCTGGAACCAACTGGCCAATTCTGGAGGAGTGTCTGAACACTGATGTGGCCTACACCTAGACGCAGATCCCCAACTCTAATCCGCAGCCATACTGACCCGCACTCGTTTATTCATCCCTCATTCCTTCCATAGACTCCCATTCAGTTTTACCTCCATTCAAAACCTATAGTTTCCCTCTAACCTACAGCCACCAAAGTGCAGATACTCCCTCAGGCAGATCCCAAACTCTAATCCACAGCCACTCATTCTCACCAACACCTTAGCAACAGGCTAGCTTTGTAGTTCCGCTATAATTATTTGAAGGTCAATGAAATCTAAATTCCATGGCTGCTGGGTGTGTGTTAGAAGCTCCTGCCTCAGCAGCTTCTGTTCCAGTTCCTTCACCGAGAGTTATTATGCGAATTGGCCACTTGCCTGATATCTGAGGCATTGGTTTTCAATAACTGTAATAAAAGTTTTTGGCCTAAAGTTCATTTTCTGAAATCCATTCTTGGCAGGGAGGTGCACGGCGCATCCAGAGAACCCTGTCTTATTCACATTTACCTCCCTCATCGTCAACACCGCACCATCAGCCGTACATGTGGGAAGTACCACGTGTGGGTTTGGACAGTGAATAAACCAGGCTGTGTTCGTGACCCCTGGTTCCTGTCACTGAGGCCCTGTAGGCTGCATTATCTGTGATAACGTACACACCTGGCTTTGTCCTGCTCGGGTGATGGAAGGCACGGGATGCTAGGAACATGCTGATGCAGCATGGAGCTTCAGCGAGGACAATTGTGTATCTGTCCTGAAGCAAGAACCTTCAGAGTGATGCAGAGGCTGGTGCTGTTTGGACGAATAGGCACTAAAGTCTATTAAACGATCCTGGAATAAATCACGGATCTCCCTCAAAGAGTCTAGTCCCGTTCCCCGTATCTTGCCTACAGTGACGGGGAAAAGACAGCACCTCCTTGTTCAGCTCCATGTTCTTATTCATCAGGGCCTAAACAACAACCGTGTAGTCCTGGCCAAATAAATAACTTCCTTAAACAAATCAGAGCGCTGGCTGGGAAGAGGACCTTCCCTCCGGCAGCATGGCTTAGGCACGCAACAGGAACCACAGAAGGTCTGGAACCATGTCTTCGGGACCAATGGAACTGTGGTGGAGGTGTTGGGTAACTAGGCACAGCACCATGTTTGGTGAAACCCAAACACAGCGTCTCACCACAAACACCTCATACAAATCGTCAAGTCTCGTGGTGGAGGGGTGACCACTTGGGCCTTAGTCCAGAACTCAACTGGATCGAGATGCTGTGGTGGGTTTTCTGTGGTGGGTGAGAGGTGGGCATAAACACATTCCCTCAAACGTCAGTGAACTGAGCAGTGTTGTCCCATCTGAGAGGCTGGTCAGGTTCTGCAGAAGAGGTGTCCCTCAGCCCTAGGTACTGTCGTTAAAGGTGATTCTACATGAGGTGGAGTTATAAGATGTAGACTGTGTGCTCGTTGTTAATGACACCCCAGTCCCCCGGTCCACTTCTGTGCGGAACCTTGGTGTCCTGTTTGACCCAGGCCTCAGTTTTCCTTCCCATATTACATCTCTGACAAAGTCTGCATTTTTTCATCTTCGCAATATTGCTAGGCTCCGCCCACTGCTTACTTCCAAAGATGCTGAGACTTTGGTTCAGGCATTTATTACATCTAGGTTAGATTACTGCAACGCTCTGTTCCATGGTCTACCCTCCAAACCCCTTCACCCTCTGCAGTACATTCAAAACTCCACACGCACCAGGAGGTCCGCGCACATCACCCCCATCCTTCTTCAGCTACACTGGCTACCAGTTACAGAGCGTATCCGCTACCAGTTACAGAGCTACACTGGCTACCAGTTACAGAGCTACACTGGCTACCAGTTACAGAGCTACACTGGCTACCAGTTACAGAGCTGCACTGGCTACCAGTTACAGAGCTACACTGGCTACCAGTTACAGAGCTGCACTGGCTACCAGTTACAGAGCGTATCCGCTACCAGTTACAGAGCTACACTGGCTACCAGTTACAGAGCGTATCTGCTACCAGTTACAGAGCTACACTGGCTACCAGTTACAGAGCGTATCCGCTACCAGTTACAGAGCTACACTGGCTACCAGTTACAGAGCTACACTGGCTACCAGTTACAGAGCTACACTGGCTACCAGTTACAGAGTGTATCCGCTACTAGTTACAGAGCTACACTGGCTACCAGTTACAGAGCGTATCTGCTACCAGTTACAGAGCTACACTGGCTACCAGTTACAGAGCGTATCCGCTACAGAGCGTATCCGCTACCAGTTACAGAGCTACACTGGCTACCAGTTACAGAGCGTATCCGCTACCAGTTACAGAGCGTATCTGCTACCAGTTACAGAGCTACACTGGCTACCAGTTACAGAGCTACACTGGCTACCAGGCTACCAGTTACAGAGCTACACTGGCTACCAGTTACAGAGCGTATCCGCTACCAGTTACAGAGCGTATCCGCTACCAGTTACAGAGCTACACTGGCTACCAGTTACAGAGCTACACTGGCTACCAGTTACAGAGCGTATCCGCTACTAGTTACAGAGCTACACTGGCTACCAGTTACAGAGCGTATCTGCTACCAGTTACAGAGCTACACTGGCTACCAGTTACAGAGCGTATCTGCTACAGAGCGTATCCACTACCAGTTACAGAGCTACACTGGCTACCAGTTACAGAGCGTATCCGCTACCAGTTACAGAGCTACACTGGCTACCAGTTACAGAGCTACACTGGCTACCAGTTACAGAGCGTATCCGCTACCAGTTACAGAGCTACACTGGCTACCAGTTACAGAGCTACACTGGCTACCAGTTACAGAGCTACACTGGCTACCAGTTACAGAGCTACACTGGCTACCAGTTACAGAGCTACACTGGCTACCAGTTACAGAGCGTATCTGCTACCAGTTACAGAGCTACACTGGCTACCAGTTACAGAGTGTATCCGCTACTAGTTACAGAGCTACACTGGCTACCAGTTACAGAGCGTATCTGCTACCAGTTACAGAGCTACACTGGCTACCAGTTACAGAGCGTATCCGCTACAGAGCGTATCCGCTACCAGTTACAGAGCTACACTGGCTACCAGTTACAGAGCTACACTGGCTACCAGTTACAGAGCGTATCCGCTACCAGTTACAGAGCTACACTGGCTACCAGTTACAGAGCTACACTGGCTACCAGTTACAGAGCTACACTGGCTACCAGTTACAGAGCGTATCCGCTACTAGTTACAGAGCTACACTGGCTACCAGTTACAGAGCGTATCTGCTACCAGTTACAGAGCTACACTGGCTACCAGTTACAGAGCGTATCCGCTACAGAGCGTATCCGCTACCAGTTACAGAGCTACACTGGCTACCAGTTACAGAGCGTATCCGCTACCAGTTACAGAGCGTATCTGCTACCAGTTACAGAGCTACACTGGCTACCAGTTACAGAGCTACACTGGCTACCAGGCTACCAGTTACAGAGCTACACTGGCTACCAGTTACAGAGCGTATCCGCTACCAGTTACAGAGCGTATCCGCTACCAGTTACAGAGCTACACTGGCTACCAGTTACAGAGCTACACTGGCTACCAGTTACAGAGCGTATCCGCTACTAGTTACAGAGCTACACTGGCTACCAGTTACAGAGCGTATCTGCTACCAGTTACAGAGCTACACTGGCTACCAGTTACAGAGCGTATCCGCTACAGAGCGTATCCGCTACCAGTTACAGAGCTACACTGGCTACCAGTTACAGAGCGTATCCGCTACCAGTTACAGAGCTACACTGGCTACCAGTTACAGAGCTACACTGGCTACCAGTTACAGAGCTACACTGGCTACCAGTTACAGAGCGTATCCGCTACCAGTTACAGAGCTACACTGGCTACCAGTTACAGAGCTACACTGGCTACCAGTTACAGAGCTACACTGGCTACCAGTTACAGAGCTACACTGGCTACCAGTTACAGAGCGTATCCGCTGCCAGTTACAGAGCTACACTGGCTACCAGTTGCAGAGCTACACTGGCTACCAGTTACAGAGCTACACTAGCTACCAGTTACAGAGCGTATCCGCTACCAGTTACAGAGCTACACTGGCTACCAGTTACAGAGCGTATCCGCTACCAGTTACAGAGCGTATCCGCTACCAGTTACAGAGCTACACTGGCTACCAGTTACAGAGCGTATCCGCTACCAGTTACAGAGCGTATCCGCTACCAGTTACAGAGCTACACTGGCTACCAGTTACAGAGCTACACTGGCTACCATGGCTTACCAGTTACAGTTACACACTGGCTACCAGGCCACCAGTTACAGAGCTACATCTGGATACCAGTTTCATGAGCTACACTGGTTACCAGTTATTTTGTGTTAGGACAAAATGTTATTGTTACAGAGCTATTATTGGCTACCAGTTACAGAGCTATTGTGGCTACCAGTATTATTAGCGTATCCGCTACTAGTTACAGAGCTACACTGGCTACCAGTTACAGAGCGTATCTGCTACCAGTTACAGAGCTACACTGGCTACCAGTTACAGAGCGTATCCGCTACAGAGCGTATCCGCTACCAGTTACAGAGCTACACTGGCTACCAGTTACAGAGCGTATCCGCTACCAGTTACAGAGCTACACTGGCTACCAGTTACAGAGCGTATCCGCTACCAGTTACAGAGCTACACTGGCTACCAGTTACAGAGCGTATCCGCTACCAGTTACAGAGCTACACTGGCTACCAGTTACAGAGCGTATCCGCTACCAGTTACAGAGCTACACTGGCTACCAGTTACAGAGCTACACTGGCTACCAGTTACAGAGCTACACTGGCTACCAGTTACAGAGCTACACTGGCTACCAGTTACAGAGCTACACTGGCTACCAGTTACAGAGTGTATCCGCTACTAGTTACAGAGCTACACTGGCTACCAGTTACAGAGCTACACTGGCTACCAGTTACAGAGCTACACTGGCTACCAGTTACAGAGTGCATCCGCTACCAGTTACAGAGCTACACTGGCTACCAGTTACAGAGTGCATCCGCTATAAGATCCTTCTGCTGACCTCTAAAGCCCTACACGGACTAGCACCCGCCTATCTGTCAGCCCTCCTACATCCCTATGCTCCATCACATAAGCTAACGTCCTCTGACTCTGGTCACCGAGCTGTTCCCGGGTCCAGGCTCTCCTCTATGGGTGGCAGGTCGTTAGTGTTGTTGCCCCCCACACTCTGGAACTCTCTCTGGATCATTCTTCATGATTAGTTTTTTGTTTGTTTGTTTATTTTGTGTTTGTACAAAATGTTTATTGTGTAAAGCATCCTTGGGTTTGTGAAAGGCGCTTTAGAAGTCTTACCCATTATTGTTATTGTTATTGTTATTGTTATTGTTATTATTATTATTATAGTTATGTTTTGCCACCTGGTCTGTAGCGGATACACTTCCAGAAGAGGACGGGACAACGGGCCGATTCCGAAACTGTTTGTAACGGTCACTTTAAGGCGGGTGCAGTGCGCATGTGCACGGTGGGGAGCCGGAGCGAATAATGGAGAGTGTGGAGGAAAGTGCGGGAGAGAATGTGCGTGTGGAGAACTGTACTAGGTTGTAGCCTGGGTTCTCCAGCCGGTGTTATCTGGGAACTCGTGACGAGTGAAGTCTCGGTTCTCTCAGTGTTCATTAAACCGGCTCTGAAACCCCTTCACGACGTGTTCCCTGCGTGTCTCTTCATGGAGGCTAAGTATCCACCTCTCTACGAGAGCACCACCCTAACACCAACTTCCATTCGTTACATGTTACAGAACAAACCCATTAATGTTTACACCCCCAACACTTACATACAACCTCAACAGAGCTACAGAACCGGGAAGGGGATGGTGGCATTTCCATTCCCTTCCCAAGGATCCCAGCTGTCAGTGGTGCACGGCTGATGTTCATCTTTAAACCAGGCTGGAGTTCTTCCTCTTCACCAGCTTCCTAATCCAGCGTTCCCATTCCACCTTAAACACTGCAGCTTCTACAGGCACCAGCATATCCTGCAGCACTATTTAAGGTGGAATGGAGACGTCTCAAACCCAGCTGGAGAACAGGAACTCCAGCTCCCACATCTTTAACAGGATCCCGGAACAACTTCAGTCCTCCAGTCTGCACAGTCCACTCCGGACAGATTCCCAAACCTCTCTGGACAATATGGAGCAGCTCCGCCCAGCATCTGACCCCGAAGAGACTGAAGGGAGGAGCAGCTCCACCTTTACTAGCATCACCACCCCAACAGCAGCCTGTAAGTCCAGCCATGCTGTGTGATTGTATCCGTGTGTGCCGGTTTCAGCAGATCATCTTAAACTGAGAGCTCCATAGTGAGGAACTTTAATCTACCGTGTGTGGACGTCCAGATGGGAAGAGTCAGTCACGGCTACAGAGTGGCTGTGCGTGACGTGGTGCGGCTCTGTGTTGGGGGAAGACTGGAGCTGTCCCTGGCTGTCAGGAAGAGTAAATAGTGTGAAGGTGAAAGTAAACACGGTTTGGGGAATTGTATGCTCTGGTGGATGAAGGCTAGGAGGCAGGTGTCTCGCTGCCTCAGAACCTTTTCCCTGTCTGATTGTTCCACCTGACAGCTGCAGCGGCGGCAGCGCCCCTCCTTCTCCTCACCGTGTTCACGGATGTGCTCCAGTGAGCGCTCCGTGCTCCTCAGCATCGAGGAGGTGTAGGAGATGGCAGAGCCCCCCAAACGGTCCGGCGTGCTGGACCTTCGCCGGGCGTCCCACACTCCACATTGCTGATCTGTGAGTGTGTCACGCTGTACGGCCTGTTGCATGCTGGGTAGGAGGAACAGGCCTTCTGTCCCTGTCAGCCGGCTCAGTACTGGAAATGATGCAGGGGTGAACTGAGTCAGAACCAGGCTGGACTGGACCCGTCTGCCTCCTGTTACAGCAGAGAGAGCTTTCCCCCCGTATCGCCCTGCTCAACCAGGAATTACACAAAGCCCAACACTGTTACTGTCCCACATCTCCTCTTCTTCCTCCTCCTCTTCCTCCTCTCTTCCTCCTCTTCTTCCTCCTCTTCTTCCTCCTCTCTTCCTCCTCTTCCTCCTCTTCTTCCTCCTCATCTTCCTCCTCTTCTTCCTCCTCTTCCTCCTCTTCTTCCTCCTCTCTTCCTCCTCTTCTTCCTCCTCTCTTCCTCCTCTCTTCCTCCTTCTCTTCCTCCTCTTCTTCCTCCTCTTCTTCCTCCTCCTCTTCTTCCTCTTCATCCTCTTCTTCCTCCTCTTCTTCCTCCTCTCTTCCTCCTCATCTTCCTCCTCATCTTCCTCCTCTCTTCCTCCTCATCTTCCTCCTCTTCATCCACTTCTTCCTCTTCTTTTTCCTCCTCATCTTCCTCCTCTCTTCCTCCTCTTCTTCCTCCTCCTCTTCCTCCTCTCTTCCTCCTCTCTTCCTCCTCTTCTTCCTCCTCTCTTCCTCCTCTTCTTCCTCCTCATCTTCCTCCTCTCTTCCTCCTCATCTTCCTCCTCTTCATCCACTTCTTCCTCTTCTTTTTCCTCCTCATCTTCCTCCTCATCTTCCTCCTCTTCCTCCTCCTCTTCTTCTTTCTCTTCTTCTTCCACTTTTTTTTCTTCCTCTTCCTCTTCTTCCTCTTCTTCTTTCTCTTCTTCTTTCTCTTCTTCTTCTTCTTCCTCTTCCTCTACCTCTACCTCTTCTATTTCTTCTTCTTCTTCTTCTTCCACTTCTTCTTCTTCCTCTTCCTCCTTCCTCTTCTTCTTCTTCCTCTTCCTCTTTTACTTCTTCTTCTTCTTCTTCCTCTTCTTCTTCTTCCTCTTCCTCTTTTTCCTCTTTTTCTTCTTCTTCTTTTTCTTCTTCTTCTTCTTCCTCCTCTTATTCTTCTTCTTCTTCTTTCTTTTCTTCTTTTTCCTCTTCTTCTTCTTCTTCTTCTTCCTCCTCTTTTTCTTCTTCTTCTTTTATTCTTCTTCTTTCTCTTCTTCTTTCTCTTCCTCTTCTTTTTTATTCTTCTTCTTCTTTCTTTTCTTCTTCTTCTTTCTCTTCCTCTTCTTTCTTTACTTCTTCTTCTTTCTCTTCTTCTTTCTCCGCTTCTTCTTCTTCTTCTTCTTCTTTTTCCACTTCTTCTTCCTTCATCTTCTTCTTCTTCTTCTTCCTCTTCTTCTTCCTCTTCTTCTTCTTCTTCTTCTTCCTCTTTTTCTTCTTCTTCTTTCTCTTCTTCTTCTTCTTTTTCTTCTTCTTCCTCTTTTTCTTCTTCTTCTTCCTCTTCTTCTTTTTCTTCTTCTTCTTCTATTCTTCTTCTTCCTTCATCTTCTTCTTCTTCCTCCTCTTCTTCTTCTTCCTCTTCTTCTTTTTCTCTTCTTTTTCTTCTTCTTCTTCTTCTTCTTCTTCCTCTTCTTCTTCTTTCTCTACTTCTTCTTTCTCCTCTTTCTTTTTTCTTCTTCCTCCTCTTCTTCTTCTTCTTTCTCTTCTTCTTCTTCTTCTTCCTCTTCTTCTTCTTCTTCTTCTTCCTCTTCTTCTTCTTCTTCTTCTTCTTCTTCTTCCTCTTCTTCTTCTTTCTCTTCTTCTTCTTTCTCCTCTTTCTTTTCTTCTTCTTTCTCTTCTTCTTTCTCCTCCTCTTCTTCTTTCTCTTCTTCTTCTCCTTTGTTGAGAGATTTATGTCTGCAATCTAATCCCAGAATTTTTTGTGATAATCCCACCATTCCAACTCCGGAATGTTCTGTCTGATCGGGGATGGTTTGCAAATTTTTCCCCATCAGGAATGAATCAGGGTGGAAAAGAATGGCCCCATCTGCTGTACTTGTGCTCGACAGATGGACACCATTTCAGATCTCAGGGCAGACCCTCAAGCACAGATTCAATGCTGATTCGACCTGCACTCATCTGTTGGTCTTTTTCCCATCCCTCTTTTCTTCCCACAGACTCCCATTCATTTACACCCCCATTCCAACCCTACTGTGTCCTCAACCTACAGCCACCAAACTGCATGTACTCACTCAGGACAGATCCCCAAACTCATAACCAACAGCCATACTGACCCGCACTCCTCTATGTGTCCTTTATTCATCCCTCGTTTCTCCTTCGACTCCCATTCATTTTGGATTTGTGGCCTTACCTAAACCCCAGTGTTTCCTTCAGTCACCTTCTACAGGCTCACTGAGTTGTGCCATCTCTCTGCATTTTCCTGAGCAAATGCAATTTTCTAGTTCTGATATGAACATGTTGTAGTCAAGTAGCAATCAGACTGAAGTGTCTATCCCTTCTATCATCCATCCCAACCGGCCCAGTAGATTCTCTTTGGACTGATTCTTTTTGGACTGAATGGGGCTACATGGCGGCTATTCCAGAGGAGTCTAGTTTTGGATGTGCCTTTGTTTTATGGATACAGATGCTATATGCACATCCTACTGCTTCCCTTCCCACTCATCAGAAGCAGTCGGCCCCTTCCTTCTCCACAGGGGACACGTCAAAGGTGCCCCCTCTGGCTCCACTGTTCTTCTCTATAGGTAAGGATCCCCTAGTGATTGGCGTAGGAGAAAACCGGCGCATCAAGCCCACCGTTTTTCGGGTGGCATTTGGTTCCTCTGTATGTGGATGACATGGTTCTGTGTTTACCTGAACCAGAACTCTCTGTTCCTCCCTCACTAAGCCTGATAAGTGAAGTTACTGAAATCTCTTAATCCTGGTTCCTGCATCATAACTGGCCAGCTAATGCCAGGACTGTCGGTGTAACTACAGAGAGGGGATTTATTTTGGCATATTTCAATCTCAGAACATTATGGCATCGAGTCCTGAGGCGAGTACTGAGGACGAGTCGATCCTACAGGTGCTGATTCCTCCACTCCAGCACTTTCTGAAGTCGGGGTTAAGTCTTGTCCAGTAACTTGTCCAGCTTGTGTTATTACCACCTTGAAACATCACCAGGGCTAGTCTATAGGCTGAAAACGGGTTCTATACGTCCTGAAGCACAGATCTTCATGCTAGTCATGATTTGGGAAGAAAAAAATTTTAAATATTAGAAACGATACAAGAAAAATAAATAAATAAATAAATAAAATAAATGTTGGATTCACAATGTTAATTCAACTGCTCCCACATGACTGTGTTAGGTAGCTTTTAAGACACTTGATCCAAAAAAAAAATATTTAACAAATACAAGTCAGTCACTCTACAGTGATCTGAGCAGGTGCTAATTAACCGGCTGGATTATTTTTCATGTATTACCCAAAAATGAAATATTGGATTTAAATAAAAATGTGCTGAGTGTTTCCATACAGCTGTGTTAGGTAGCTTTTAAGATGCTCCTTGGAGTAACATGTACCCAAATAACAAAGAGACTAAATAATTCACCTATGAGTGTAAGTAAGTGGCCGTGTTATGTATTACGTATATTCAGCTTATTGTGGTAATGTGCCACTCATTACAGTAGAGAACCTGCCATAGGGTTACGCTCAGCAGGGGCGAGCCAACACCCATGTGGCTGTAGGCAGTTAACTGTAGCTCACACAGTGGCAGAAGACAGGCCGGGGGGACAGACGTCTCAAAGGAGTAACACAGGGAACACAATATGAACACATACCGAGAGCCTGTGGGAAAGAAGATCACCCAGACCTTACCCAACACTTCTGAAGCAGATCGGATCGTCCCCTCATTTCACTGACTCAGTTACACTGACTTACAAACGCTCACGAAGGAACGCCACCAAGACGAAACACCAGGGCGCCTGCATGTCTCAGACTGAAGCTGAGATCTCTCGGTTTTCACATTTCCTCCTTAAACCGTGCTGCAGTTACATACTAGCACGTACAGGAAGCTGACGGATCAGTTAAGGTGGACTGGGAAAGGAGCTGGCTAAACCACTGGTAACATGGTCTGCCTCATGGTCTGCCTCTTTCTGCTGCCTTGACTCAAACTGTTGAAGAGTCGATTCCATCCAGCAGTAGAAGTGGAACGTCTGAGCCGACTCTACTAAACATGAAGCTGCACATCACTATAGGAAAGCTCAACGTCTTTCTGGTCCTTCGCCTACCTCGTCCTTATCTGATGGAGCGATTCTGAGTTGAACGATCTCCAGGCGAATGAGTATTTGGCCATTTTCAATCTGTTTCAATCTTTCAATCTGTAATACGTTTTAGGTTCTTACTAATAAGAAGCTGTGTTGGTCAGTACACCTTCCTCTCCACCATCTCCATCTGAGAGTCTGGCACTGCAGCATTGGCTAGGGCCTCCAGAGGCTAAAAGATGGCTCTCAGGCTTTGTCAGCGTTTTTTAAATCAATTGTATCTCACACCAAGTACCTTGAGAGCGGCCTGGGAGAAAGAGCCGCTCATTGAGATAGAGAGTAATGCTTGGGAAGAAGGTCTCGGGAGAAAACCGTCATGTTCAATAAATGCTGGACATCAACTTCCTCAAGTCAAGGTCATTCGCAGAGGCCACTACTCTAGAATAAAACTTCACCATATAGTTTTCCTCCGTATCAGCACTATGTGACGGGTGCAGTACGTCCCCATGCTAACCTTATATACACATATATATGTCTGTGTATAAACATATACTGTATATATATATATATACATATGCATTTACAAATAGTAGTGGGAGTTAGTATTAGTTAATCCTAGCTTTGCCCGTTAACTAATACTAGCTTTGCCTGTAAGCTAATCCTAGCTTTACCCATTAGCTAATCCTAGCTTTGCCCGTTAGATAATCGTAGCTTTACCCATTAACTCATACTAGCTTTACCCGTTAGCTAATCCTAGCTTTACCCATTAACTCATACTAGCTTTACCCGTTAGCTAATCCTAGCTTTACCCATTAACTCATACTAGCTTTGCCTGTTAGATAATCCTAGCTTTACCCATTAACTCATACTAGCTTTACCTGTTAGATAATCGTAGCTTTACCCATTAACTCATACTAGCTTTACCCGTTAGCTAATCGTAGCTTTACCCATTAACTCATACTAGCTTTACCCGTTAGCTAATCCTAGCTTTACCCATTAACTCATACTAGCTTTGCCCGTTAGCTAATCCTAGCTTTGCCCGTTAACTCATACTAGCTTTACCCGTTAGCTAATCCTAGCTTTGCCCATTAACTCATACTAGCTTTGCCCGTTAGCTAATCCTAGCTTTGCCCATTAACTCATACTAGCTTTACCCGTTAGCTAATCCTAGCTTTGCCATTAACTCATACTAGCTTTACCCGTTAACTCATACTAGCTTTGCCCGTTAACTCATACTAGCTTTGCCCGTTAACTCATTTTAGCTTTACCCGTTAACTTATACTAGCTTTGCCCGTTAACTCATTCTAGCTTTACCCGTTAACTCATACTAGCTTTACCCGTTAGCTAATCGTAGCTTTGCCCGTTAACTCATTCTAGCTTTGCCCGTTAACTCATACTAGCTTTGCCCGTTAACTCATTTTAGCTTTACCCGTTAACTTATACTAGCTTTGCCTGTTAGCTAATCCTAGCTTTACCCGTTAACTCATACTAGCTTTGCCCGTTAGCTAATCGTAGCTTTACCCGTTAACTCATACTAGCTTTGCCTGTTAACTCATACTAGCTTTGCCCGTTAACTCATTCTAGCTTTGCCTGTTAACTCATACTAGCTTTACCCGTTAACTAATCCTAGCTTTGCCCGTTAGCTAATCCTAGCTTTGCCCGTTAGCTAATCCTAGCTTTGCCCGTTAACTCATACTAGCTTTGCCCATTAGTTAATCCTAGCTTTGCCCGTTAACTCATACTAGCTTTGCCCGTTAGCTAATCCTAGCATTAGTTAATCTAGCTTTGCCCGTTAGTAATAGCTTTAGCCCCATTAAACTCATACTAGCTTTCACCGTTAGCTAATCCTAGCGTTACCCATAACTCATACTAGCTTTACTAGGCGTATTGCCCCGTTAACTCATAGCTTTGCTAGCTTTAGCTTTGCCCGTTAGCTAATCCTAGCTTTGCCCGTTAACTAATACTAGCTTTACCCGTTAGCTAATCCTAGCTTTGCCCATTAACTAATACTAGCTTTACCCGTTAACTCATACTAGCTTTACCCGTTAGCTAATCCTAGCTTTGCCCATTAACTAATACTAGCTTTACCCGTTAGATAATCGTAGCTTTACCCGTTAACTCATACTAGCTTTACCCGTTAGATAATCGTAGCTTTACCCGTTAACTCATACTAGCTTTACCCGTTAGCTAATCCTAGCTTTGCCCATTAACTCATACTAGCTTTACCCGTTAGCTAATCCTAGCTTTGCCCATTAACTCATACTAGCTTTGCCCGTTAGCTAATCCTAGCTTTGCCCGTTAACTCATACTAGCTTTACCCGTTAGCTAATCCTAGCTTTACCCGTTAACTCATACTAGCTTTGCCTGCTTTACTAGCTTTGCCCCGTTAGCTAATCCTTAGCTTTGCCCGTTAACTCATAGCTTTAGCTTTACCTAATCCTAGCTTTGCTAATCCTAGCTTTTGCCCATTAACTTAACTCATACTAGCTTTAGTTAACCCGTTAGATCATCCTAGCTTTACCCATTTTTTGCCCGTTACTCATACTAGCTTTAACCCGTTAGCTAATCCTAGCTTTGCCCGTTAAATCCTAGCTTTGCCCGTTAGCTAATCTAGCTTTGCCCATAACTAATTACTAGCTTTACCCCGTTTAGATAATCCCGTAGCTTTCCTAGCTTTGCCCTTTAACTCATACTAGCTTTGCCCGTTAGCTAATCCTAGCTTTGCCCGTTAACTCATACTAGCTTTGCCCATTAGTTAATCCTAGCTTTGCCCTTTAACTCATACTAGCTTTGCCCGTTAGCTAATCCTAGCTTTGCCCATTAACTCATACTAGCTTTGCCCATTAGTTAATCCTAGCTTTGCCCGTTAACTCATACTAGCTTTGCCCGTTAGCTAATCCTAGCTTTGCTCGTTAACTCATACTAGCTTTACCCATTAACTCATACTAGCTTTACCCGTTAGCTAATCCTAGCTTTGCCCGTTATTAACTCATACTAGCTTTGCCTGTTAGCTAATCCTAGCTTTGCCCATTAACTCATTCTAGCTTTGCCCGTTAGCTAATCCTAGCTTTGCTCGTTAACTCATACTAGCTTTGCCCGTTAGCCAATCCTAGCTTTGCCCATTAACTCATACTAGCTTTGCCCGTTAGCTAATCCTAGCTTTGCCTAATAACTCATTAGCTTTGTCTGTTATTTGTTGCTTTGTATATCCCCTTCTCTATCCTTCTCTATGCTACACTACTTTTTGAAGTTCTTGGGTAAGGGGTGGACACTACTGCTAGGTTACTGGTCTATGTGCAATTCATTCTCCATGCTTCACAGTGAAAGCATATGCTACTGATCCCCATTTTCTCCGAGACTGCCTGCGGAGTCACACACATCCACGACTTCAGATTCACAGGTTTCATGTCGCTGGCTTCTTTCGGTGCAGGCTGGAAACAGATGGTCTGTCCTGTTCACTCTTTCTTTTAGGAGACACAGCGATATGGATTACATACCCATCTGACAAGAACCCTTAACCCTGAAAGACTACCAGACAAGATCTGAAGCTGGCTCAAGTGCAAGAACCACTGAAATGTTATCTAGATCATTAATCATGTCAATAAGAACAGCGGGACGATAAGAACCAGAGGAAACATCTCAGCCATCGCCTCCACATCTTCCGCTCCTCCTATCACACAGTATCAATCAGCCACGGAGCGGTGTGTGAGCACCGATCCCTTTCATCCCGCTCTAATCCGCCTGGTCCACACCGGAGAAGAAGGGCGTGTGTGTGTCTGTGTGAAAGTGTGTATGTGTGTGTGTGTATGTGTGTGTGTGTGTGTGTATGTGTGTGTGTGTGTGTATGTGAGTGTGTGTGTGTATGTGTGTGTGTGTGTGTGTGTGTATGTGTATGTGTGTGTGTGTGTGTGTGTGTGTGTGTGTGTCTCTGTGTTTGTGTGTAAGTGTGTGTGTGTCTGTGTGAGAGTGTGTGTGTGTGTGTCTGTGTGTGTGTGTGTTAGAGTGTGTGTGTATGTGAGTGTGTGTGTGTCTCTGTGTGTGTGCGTGTCAGTGTGTGTGTGTATGTGTGTGTGTATGTGTGTGTGTGTGTGTGTGTGTCTCTGTGTGTGCGTGTGTTTGTGTATGTGTGTGTTAGAGTGTGTGTGTCTCTGTGTGTGTTTGTGTGTGTTAGAGTGTGTGTGTATGTGAGTGTGTGTGTGCGTGTCAGTGTGTGTGTGTGTATGTGTATGTGTGTGTGTGTGTGTATGTGTGTATGTGTGTCTCTGTGTTTGTGTGTAAGTGTGTGTGTGTCTGTGTGAGAGTGTGTGTGTGTGTGTCTGTGTGTGTGTGTGTTAGAGTGTGTGTGTATGTGAGTGTGTGTGTGTCTCTGTGTGTGTGCGTGTCAGTGTGTGTGTATGTGTGTGTGTATGTGTGTGTGTGTGTGTGTGTGTCTCTGTGTGTGCGTGTGTTTGTGTGTGTGTGTGTTAGAGTGTGTGTGTCTCTGTGTGTGTTTGTGTGTGTTAGAGTGTGTGTGTATGTGTGTGTGTGTGTGTGTGTGGGTCTGTGTGTTTGTGTGTGTGTATGTGTATGTGTGTGTGTGTGTGTCTGAATTAGAATTCCTCTTCACACCCCCATGATGAAAATACCTTGTCACACTGAAGAGCATGACTTCAGCGTTCATCTGAATGAGTTTAACGCAGGACAGCTGTAGTTATGGCCCTGCACTATGATTGGGTAAATTGATATGAATCATTTCTGACTCACAGCTCACTGAAACAGGTGGAGAGTGGAAACGGTGTGGAAGTGAAGACTCTATACCTTCAGTTCACACCACATCAGTATCTAGTATCTCTTAATGCTGTGTTCAAGCGACGCTGGAAACTGGGAAATGCTGATTTTCCCTTTTCTAAATTACATTTGAATGGCTGACAAGTCATATTTATAACTGGTGAGATTAGGATTATAGATGTCCATATGGAGAGTAGCTGTACAAATAGCTGCACCCTGAAGGAACCAACCGACAGGAATTAAACTTGGTGTGGAGGTTTGACGTGTTATGAGCAAGCATGGGTCTTATCTCTGTACCTAACTGACTCAATACCACCATTACAGACATCCAGCTAGTGGTGGTGTCCTCCATGAGTCATCCTGTTAGTGCAGCACCATCAGCAGACGGCTGCACCACGCAGGACTACATGCACACAGACCGTTACCACGACTGTCCTTAACACCACGTCACCGTCACCAAAGACTGCAGTGGTGTCGTACCAGACTGTCATGGAGTGACTCAGAATTTGTGACATCAGAACTTTTACCCTGAGTTGCTCTCTAAAGCCCACATGTAGAGGGCAGTAAATAGACGCAGGTCTTTTATTTTGAAGTTGAGTTTTTACATTATAGTCTGTCCATGAGGGTTTAGCCTATCAGAGGCCATCGTGGGCGGGTCTAAGACAGCGCAAGTCTGGGGAAGTGAGTGCTGCTCCAGTTTGTTGTTTGTTTGAAGCTCAAATTTCAGGTGGAAATCTAAAACTAGGACCTAAATCTCGAACTTATAGTGTCCTGATGTTTGTGGACGTGAGTACATCCCACAGTGATGGAGGAAACGAGGCTTTCTGAAGAATTGATCCAATCAATGATTCATTGACTCATTGGTGAGTCATTGCACGCTCGCGCCACCTGCTGGTAAATTCATTGTAAAAACAACCCACATTTATTAGCATGTAATTTTAAAATCATTATGTATCTTATTATCATCATATTAAATGTGTCTATGTAAAGTGGGTCGTAATGTAAAGAAAGCTCTATGCTGTCATATTTTATTTTATACTTACATTACGTGTGTAAAAATGTTAAAATTTAAATTTTTTTATTAAATGTATTATTAGCTTAATATGTACGAAATCATTACCTTCAAAGTTGTGTATTGAACTGGGGGATTCATACAGTGTGTATATTATTGAGGATTTTCAGATATTTCAGTTTATAAGTGTGCTTTTAAAATGTATAGATCAAAACCTGCTATCAGTGACTGATTGATCAGTATAGTGTTGTTGAAATAAATATATAAGTATATAAGTATATTAATATCAACCTATATTATGACAACTGACTGACAGATTGGAGGCCAGTACATTGGTCCACCAAACGTACATTGGTCCATCAAAACTTTTACCTGTTTCCAAACACTGTTGACGTTACGAAGCGTTTGGTAAATTCAGGTGACTTAAACTAAACCCCCCCAAAAAATCACTGTTTTAAGAAAGTCTGTCTCTGAAGTCGAGCTTTTTCGTTACGGCATGTGTGGACTTGTTACGAGCTGCAGTAGGTATTGAAATCTACTTTGGAATTGAGGAAGATGTTTTAGATACCTGTGTCTTGTGATGGAAGGTTGCATGTGTTCAGCCAGTGTTGCGAGTTGAAGGTAGAGGAGATCTCATTGTGCAGTAAGGAGCGAGGAAAGCATTTCCCCTGATTCTTTTAGAAGACGAGACTCTAACCTTAATCCAGTTTACCCATAATCCAGTTTAAGAGCAACATGACTGGCTGATGTGATCCGCCTTTGACCTGAAGTAGTCTCGGATTGCCAGTCTGTCTAGATTCTGGCAGCTTTCCCCACTTCACACTGCCAGGCACCACCTACTACTGCAGATCACAAGAACGACCAATCACAAGCTGCTATTTGTCATGGTGTATAGTGTGAGGTTGTAACGGTTGATTACATGCTGTAGCTCTCTGAGTGGGACGAAGCAGCTAGCTGTAGCATAGCCTCCAGTCACCTACTTCTAAGTTAACCGGACAGTAATGGTGAGATGTGTTGGTGACTTGTGCCATTAAACGCCACTTCTACCCTGCATGGAGTGTGTCCTGGGCGTGTGTCTTCAGAGAAGCCTGAGACCAGTGCCTTCTTACCCTTTCTAGCTCCTGCACCCTTACAAGGTACTCTTGCTTCAGAGCCACAACAGAAACAGGCCCTCAGGAAACCCCCAAGTATAGGATGGACGGAGCGTCTGTGGCTGAGACCGCTGTTCTCTAGGCTGAAGGTAACTAGAGCAGCAGAATCCTGACAGTGTGTCCAGACTAACACACTAAGGTATCAGACTCTCCGTCTAACAATGAGCAGAGCATCTGAGGCTGGGACTAGCCTGAGCACACAAAAACAAAACAGTCCAGGTCAAGTCTGAGACCTTGTAGTAATTCAGGTGTTTTCCCTTCAGAGCTTTTCTTGTCATAATTAATATAAAGAATTCATTTAATTTAAAATTACAGTTAAATCTGCTTCCAGTCCCAATCTAACCCCTTACTCTCGTCTTTCTGAGAGTGAAGTCTTTGGGAAAGTTCATTAGGGGTAGGGTACGGGTATGAGTGTCGTAGAGGACACTTGTAGTAATCCAGTCCAAGTCAAGCCTGAGACTTTGTAGTAATCGAGTCAGATTCAAGTGATATTTAGAAATTGGGGTGGTGATATAGGACTGTTGGTGTAGGGCTGTCTGTGACCATTTGGGTGCTTCTGGTTCCATGTGTTTGCTGATCTTCTAAGCGAATAAGAGTTACACATCCTCTACAGAGACGCACTACTACACGCTTCAGTACACACTTACTCACACTCACACTTACTCACAGTCACACTGGGAAGATATAGGGCATAGTGGGCGGCCTGGTGCGGCACAAAGTTACAGCCCCTTTAATCTAAATCATGATTTTCCAAAGTGCTCCAGCTCGGCACATAAATTAAAACAGCGCTCAGAAATTAATTTCATATTCAGGTGTTTTCCCTTCAGAGCTTTTCTTGTCATAATTAATTTAAAGAATTAATTTAATTTAAAATTACAGTTAAATCTGCTTCCAGTCCCAATCTAACCCCTCACTCTCGTCTTTCTGAGAGCGAAGTCAAAGTTCATTAGGGGTAGGGTACGGGTACGAGTGTCGTAGAGGACGTGTTAATATATTTCAGTTTGACTGGGTATAGTTTTTTACCTTTAAAGATTTGACGTGTGGAAATCTGGATATTAATTTATCATACTTTTCTTATTATAGAGGTTTATGATTTTATAGTTCTGTTGGTTTGTGGTCATCTAAGCATTCCACTACAATAAACACATCAATCCAGTCCAGGTCAAGTCTGAGACCTTGTAGTAATCCAGTCCAGGTCAAGTCTGAGACCTTGTAGTAATCCAGTCCAGGTCAAGTCTGAGACCTTGTAGTAATCCAGTCCAGGTCAAGTCTGAGACTTTGTAGTAATTCAGGTGTTTTCCCTACAGAGCTTTTCTTGTCATAATTAATTTAAAGAATTAATTTAATTTAAAATTACAGTTAAATCTGCTTCCAGTCCCAATCTAACCCCTCACTCTCGTCTTTCTGAGAGTGAAGTCTTTGAGAAAGTTCATTAGGGGTAGGGTACGGGTATGAGTGTCGTAGAGGACACTTGTAGTAATCCAGTCCAAGTCAAGCCTGAGACTTTGTAGTAATCGAATCAGACTCAAGTCTGAGACTTTGTAGTAATCGAATCAGACTCAAGTCTGAGACTTTGTAGTAATCGAATCAGACTCAAGTCTGAGACTTTGTAGTAATCGAGTCAGATTCAAGTCTGAGACTTTGTAGTAATCAAGTCAGATTTAAGTCTGAGACTTTGTAGTAATCGAGTCAGATTCAAGTGATATTTAGAAATTGGGGTGGTGATATAGGACTGTTGGTGTAGGGCTGTCTGTGACCATTTGGGTGCTTCTGGTTCCATGTGTTTGCTGATCTTCTAAGCGAATAAGAGTTACACATCCTCTACAGAGACGCACTACTACACGCTTCAGTACACAGTTACTCACACTCACACTTACTCACAGTCACACTGGGAAGATATAGGGCATAGTGGGCGGCCTGGTGCGGCACAAAGTTACAGCCCCTTTAATCTAAATCATGATTTTCCAAAGTGCTCCAGCTCGGCACATAAATTAAAACAGCGCTCAGAAATTAATTTCATATTCAGGTGTTTTCCCTTCAGAGCTTTTCTTGTCATAATTAATTTAAAGAATTAATTTAATTTAAAATTACAGTTAAATCTGCTTCCAGCCCCAATCTAACCCCTCACTCTCGTCTTTCTGAGAGCCAAGTCCTCGGGAAAGTTCATTAGGGGTAGGATATATTTCAGTTTGACTGGGTATAGTTTTTTACCTTTAAAGATTTGACGTGTGGAAATCTGGATATTAATTTATCATACTTTTCTTATTATAGAGGTTTATGATTTTACAGTTCTGTTGGTTTGTGGTCATCTAAGCATTCCACTACAATAAACACATCAATCCAGTCCAGGTCAAGTCTGAGACCTTGTAGTAATCCAGTCCAGGTCAAGTCTGAGACCTTGTAGTAATCCAGTCCAGGTCAAGTCTGAGACTTTGTAGTAATTCAGGTGTTTTCCCTACAGAGCTTTTCTTGTCATAATTAATTTAAAGAATTAATTTAATTTAAAATTACAGTTAAATCTGCTTCCAGTCCCAATCTAACCCCTCACTCTCGTCTTTCTGAGAGTGAAGTCTTTGAGAAAGTTCATTAGGGGTAGGGTACGGGTATGAGTGTCGTAGAGGACACTTGTAGTAATCCAGTCCAAGTCAAGCCTGAGACTTTGTAGTAATCGAATCAGACTCAAGTCTGAGACTTTGTAGTAATCGAATCAGACTCAAGTCTGAGACTTTGTAGTAATCGAGTCAGATTCAAGTCTGAGACTTTGTAGTAATCAAGTCAGATTTAAGTCTGAGACTTTGTAGTAATCGAGTCAGATTCAAGTGATATTTAGAAATTGGGGTGGTGATATAGGACTGTTGGTGTAGGGCTGTCTGTGACCATTTGGGTGCTTCTGGTTCCATGTGTTTGCTTATCTTCTAAGCGAATAAGAGTTACACATCCTCTACAGAGACGCACTACTACACGCTTCAGTACACAGTTACTCACACTCACACTTACTCACAGTCACACTGGGAAGATATAGGGCATAGTGGGCGGCCTGGTGCGGCACAAAGTTACAGCCCCTTTAATCTAAATCATGATTTTCCAAAGTGCTCCAGCTCGGCACATAAATTAAAACAGCGCTCAGAAATTAATTTCATATTCAGGTGTTTTCCCTTCAGAGCTTTTCTTGTCATAATTAATTTAAAGAATTAATTTAATTTAAAATTACAGTTAAATCTGCTTCCAGCCCCAATCTAACCCCTCACTCTCGTCTTTCTGAGAGCCAAGTCCTCGGGAAAGTTCATTAGGGGTAGGATATATTTCAGTTTGACTGGGTATAGTTTTTTACCTTTAAAGATTTGACGTGTGGAAATCTGGATATTAATTTATCATACTTTTCTTATTATAGAGGTTTATGATTTTACAGTTCTGTTGGTTTGTGGTCATCTAAGCATTCCACTACAATAAACACATCAATCCAGTCCAGGTCAAGTCTGAGACTTTGTAGTAATCCAGTCCAAGTCAAGTCTGAGACCTTGTAGTAATCCAGTCCAAGTCAAGTCTGAGACTTTGTAGTAATCCAGTCCAGGTCAAGTCTGAGACTTTGTAGTAATCCAGTCCAAGTCAAGTCTGAGAATTTGTAGTAATCCAGTCCAGGTCAAGTCTGAGACTTTGTAGTAATCCAGTCCAAGTCAAGTCTGAGACCTTGTAGTAATCCAGTCCAGGTCAAGTCTGAGACCTTGTAGTAATCCAGTCCAAGTCAAGTCTGAGACTTTGTAGTAATCCAGTCCAAGTCAAGTCTGAGACTTTGTAGTAATCCAGTCCAGGTCAAGTCTGAGACTTTGTAGTAATCCAGTCCAAGTCAAGTCTGAGACTTTGTAGTAATCAAGTCAGATTCAAGTCTGAGACTTTGTAGTAATCGAGTCAGATTCAAGTCTGAGACTTTGTAGTAATCAAGTCAGATTCAAGTCTGAGACTTTGTAGTAATCGAGTCAGATTCAAGTCTGAGACTTTGTAGTAATCGAGTCAGATTCAAGTCTGAGACTTTGTAGTAATCGAGTCAGATTCAAGTCTGAGACCTTGTAGTAATCCAGTCCAGGTCAAGTCTGAGAATTGTTTGTAGTATCTCACAAATATAATGAATTCTGGAATCCAGCCTGTGAAGTTTGATGATAAATCTGTAAATAAATTAATTATTGTCAGTTTTTTTGTTTGTTGTTTTTGTCAGATCCTTACAGTTCAGAAAGCTAACGGGTAATGCAAAAAGAAAGACAAAAGTGTGAAACACCAGTAATGAGAAAACCCCACTAACTTTTCGCTGCCTTCCTAAGAGCTCCGATCGATTCCATTACGTAATTATACAGTATTTATGGATGTGTTTGGAGATAATGACCTGATTATACAATGAAATGTAAATATATGCAGTGTGTAGGCACATTCCGCACCTACAGAAGCACCTGTGGATAAGGTAGAATTACAGGAGTGCGCGTGAGTGTGTCGGAGGAGGGTGGGGGTGTTGTATGAGGCTGAGGGAGAGTGTCTTTGTGTGTATGTGTAGAGTAGAGCCTATAATCAGGCGGCCTCTTCAGAGAGATGGTGGCTTAACGCTCCTGCTGTTATTACTGATAAAACCCTCACCGAGTCTGAGAGAACACTAAAGCTTCTTCTGCCCTAATGATCAGAACCAGCAGCTGCTCTTTTCTTCAGAATCCTTCAGAGACGCCAACAAACAGTCCCCACGCAACAAACAGCACTCTGACAAACGGGTCTGCAACTTTCTGACCTCCCAACCATTCCATTCCACCACAATCCTGTCCGGAAAATGTGTCTGTTGTCGACTGTAATTTATCTATTGACATGAATCCAGTGTCATCGCTCATCCCCACATGGTTCACCATGATTCGGTCTGTAGTTACTGATGGACAGGTGCTGATATTCTAATGGCTAAAAATAGGCATATATAGTTCATGTGGTTTTTTATGCAAAATTGGAAATTTGGATTTGAATATTAGAAAGTGATATTAGAAATGTTAGAAAAATTTTAAAAATCCAAAACACATATTCACAGTAGAACATAAAACCACAAATCGGATGTTGAAACTGAAACATTTTACCATTTCATCGTTGGATGTTGGGACAGGGCCGTGCCTACCATTGTGTAGCATAACCTCCTCCTTTAACAGCAGTCTAGGTAGTGAGGACACCAGTTGCTGGAGGAGACCGGTTGACTCCAGGCAGGCCAGTTCAGCACCCGGACGCTTCTTCTGCAAAGCCATGCTGTTGTAACAGATGCAGTATGTGGTTTAGCACTGTCTTATGGAAACATACAAGGCCTTCCCTGGAAGAGACGATGTCTGGATGTGAGCATATGCTATTGTAAAGCCTCTACACAGCATTCGGCATTGATGGAGCCCTTCCAGATGTGTAGGCTGCCCCCATCATAGGCACCAATGCGAACTGTACACCGATGGATGGTCTCTCTCTTCTCCTGAGACCGCAGGACATGGTGTCCACGGTATCCAAAAAGAGCTTCAGGTTTTGATCCATCTGACCACAGAGCAGTTTTCTGTTTTGCTCAGTCTGAGCTTTGGCCCAGAGAAGTCGGCGGCGCTTCTGGATCGGGTTGATGGCTATGGTGCTCTGTAGGCGACCCTGCCAGTCTGGAGTGACAGCAGAGGAGGGTGGAGTTCAGCTCCTCACTGATTAAACACTTTTAGACCATCATGTGACCTCAAAGAGGTGGATGACCGTTACTTTTTATCTCCAGCAGCATTCTCCAGTGATATGAAGCTGAGCTGAGCTCTTCATAAACCAATCTCCCCGTTTCACCTTAAATGGTGCAGCAACCTCAGGTACCAGAATGTAACTGCTGCACCATTTAAGGTGGAACGGGGAGATTTCACTATGTAGTGCCGAGACATCAGCGGAATATTTAGAAACTGGGGTGGTGTTATAGGACTGTTGGTGTAGGGTTCCATGTGTTTGTTGATCTTCTAAGTGAATAAGAGTTACACATCCTCTACAGAGACGTGCTTCAGTACACACTTACTCACACTCACGCTGGGAAGATATAGGACATAGTGTGCGGCACAAAGTTACAGCCCCTTTCATCTAAATCATGATTTTCCAAAGTGCTCCAGCTCGGCACATAAATTAAAACAGCGCTCAGAAATTAATTTCAAATTCAGGTGTTTTCCCTTCAGAGCTTTTCTTGTCGTAATTAATTTAAAGAATTAATTTAATTTAAAATTACAGTTAAATCTGCTTCCAGCTCCAATCTAACCCCTCACTCTCGTCTTTCTGAGAGCCAAGTCCTCGGGAAAGTTCATTAGGGGTAGGGTACGGGTACGAGTGTCGTAGAGGACGTGCTAACATATTTCAGTTTGACTGGGTATAGTTTTTTAATTTAAAGATTTGACGTGTGGAAATCTGGATATTAATTTATCATACTTTTCTTATTATAGAGGTTTATGATTCTATAGTTCTGTTGGTTTGTGGTCATCTAAGCATTCTACTACAATAAACACATCATCAAATATTGATTTGTGATGTTTAAATATAAAAATGCATACTTTTCTTTTTTTATGTAATTTTAAAAAATATATAAAAAAAAAAAATTAAATTTAAAATTTTTATTTCCCCACCATTCATATTCATAATCTGGACTGTTTTGGAACAATTAAGAGAACTGTTTACACAGTTACAAAATTTAGGCTATAACAACATTCCAGAGGCATTTTACTATTGAAATAGCCTGAGAATGGGCTTTGGTTCAGAGACTTTGTGGATTGAATTTAAATTTCTTGCTCCAATATTAAATTTCAGATCAGGTATGAATTCACCGTGAATCATCAGTTAAGAATAATCAGCTGTGTTGGGAAACAGCACTCTGTGAAATTTCAGTAAAGGAAGGCAGGAATGGTCCCGCAGCTCAGGCAGTGTGGAAAGCTGATATTAGAGGTTCGGGTCGAGCTGATGACCCATAAAGCGCTGGAGAGAATGGACCTGGAGGAACGGACGCTCGCTGGTATCGATTTCTCTCTGAGGCTGAGACGTGCTGGAATGTCACAGTGCACAGTTAACGTGGCTAACTAACTCAGACACCGGAGCTAATCAATCGGCCTTGCGTCCTCTAGCAGCGCTGATAAGGAGTGTTTCATCTGGAACCCACCCCAGAGCCCCCCAACACACACCGCACACACGTGCAGGAGAGACAGGCCTCGTCCACTCACACTGCAGACACACCACCTTTCAACTGACGTAGAGTTCAGTGGACTGTGCAGGTGTAGTCCTAATGCCCAGCTCTCATAACCAACTGCAGTACTGTAACACAGGCTGATAAACCCATACACCACTGACCAGCGCGGTACGCTACACCCACTTTCATAGACACACTACACCCACTTTCATAGATGCGCTACACCCACTTCTATAGTTTTACTACACCCACTTCTATAGTTACACTACACCCACTTCTATAGTCACGCTACACCCACTTCCATAGTCAAACTACACCCATTTCCATAGTTACACTGCTCCCACTTCCATAGACACACTACACCAACTTCCATAGACACGCTACATCCACTTCTATAGTTACACTACACCCACTTCTATAGTTTTACTACACCCACTTCTATAGTTACACTACATGCACTTTCATAGTAACGCTACCCCCACTTCCACAATAACACCACACCCATTTCTATAGTCACGCTACACCCACTTCCATAGTCAAACTACACCCATTTCCATAGTTACACTGCCCCCAGTTCCATAGTCACATTACACCCACTCCCACAGTTACACCACACCCATTTCTATAGTCACACTACACCCACTTTTATAGTTAGACTACATGTGCTTCCATAGTCACCCTACACCCACTTCCACAGTTACACCACACCAATTTCTTGTCACGCTACAACCACTTCCATAGTCACACTACACCCATTTCTATAGTCATGCTACACCCATATCCATAATTACGCTACAACCACTTCCATAGTTACACTGCACCCACTTCCCTAGTCACACTACACCCACTTCCCTAGTCACACTACACCCACTACCATAGTCACACTACATCCACTACCATAGTCACACTACACCCATTTCCATATTTACGCTACACCCACTTCCTTAGCTACACTACACCCACTTCCATAGTTACACTACATTCATTTCCATAGTTATGCTACACCAATTTTCATACTTACACTTCCCGCACTTCTATAGTTACACTACGTGTATTTCTGTCATTAACGTAGGTTTATTACGGTTGTTACTCGTTTTGTGACACATTCTGAGAATGTATGCAGCCATAGCATTTAATAGCTGTTAATGTGAAGAGTAATAAGCAGTAATAGAGGAGATATAAGTGATTTGATGAGGGAGTAATCGACAGTCAGCTCTGATTTTAGTACTATTGCAGCCGAACAGTGAAACAGCATGACGTAGCCGACTGCTGATGATTCAGGTGTGCTGTGCTGATCAGTGGTTGGAGGTCCAGTGAGTCTTAGTTCTGTGTTAAGGTGATTACTAACCTTTATGCTGAGTAGGATTAGTATGAGAACAGAGCTTTACTGCTTTCTGTAATTACGTTACACTGTGTCGAACGCAGGGTCCGTATAAACAAACGTATTATACCTAAAGCCTGTGTGTTTTGGGGTGTGGGCTCTAATCCAGCTCCTGCATGAGATTAGGCATTTATGTAGTGATCTATATTGCTAAATTGTCAGCTCTGTCCACGAGGAATCTCCGAGTCATTAATTCAGAGGAACCGCAGAGCAGTGAAGCGTTTCTTAAACAGATTAGTCTTCTGTTGCTCTTTCCATAATTTCAGCACCTCTGTTAGACAGATGGCTTCAGGCATAAAGCTCCACTTGGCATTAGCCGAGTACCTAAGGTGGGATTAGCAGTGATCTTAAAACCAGAGCACAATAAACATACATGTGCTGCATTACAGCAGGCGTTAAAGCGGGGCCTTGTTGATGCTGTGTAAATTACTTGAATTTCTTATTAGGGATTTTTCCCCAGTCGCTGCTTGGACATAACAGATTATGCTTTCTCCACGACGGTGTTTTTACCTGTCTATTATACTATATTACAATCAATTCATTTGAATACAGAGTCATTATTAAAATTCATATCAATACATCCAAACCACGGGTCCTTAACGCGGTCCCTAATGTCCCAGTGAGTGCGATTTCATTGAGCTAGGGGTTAGTGCTTTGTGAAGTAGGCAGTCTGAAAAGAAACCCACACTCCAAAGTCCTGTGGAAAAGCATCCCAGAAGGGTGGAGGTTGTTCCAGCCATGAAAGTAAGGGGAACTTAACGTTAGTGGCCTGGATTTAGGAAGGGCCATCCTATAGTTCCTAAGTTCTTATAGGTGTGATGGTCAGGTGTCCACATACTTTTGGCCATGTAGTGCATTACGGCCAGCACTGTATTTATTTATTTATTTATTTATGTATTCAAATGCTCAGTCAGCGGATATGGATATTGATCACTGAAGTCAATAGTAATCTAAAATGATCTGAAATTTGTATGTATATATATTAATCTGTCTCGGAGGAGCGGTTTACATTCGCATTCAGTCGTAAGAACGCAGCACTGGAAGGAAACCCCCTCGAGACCATGTATTCGTTTCAGTGGGCTTATAGAAGAAGGAGAAGCTGGCTTTGCAGTGCCTTATTGGCTTGTAGTGTTTATGATTGATGAGGTTTTAAAAGGCACCAAATCAAATGTGGTAGACTTCCAAAGTGAAGATACATCAACACTGATGGAAATGTGATGATGATGCTCGGTAGTCTGTATGTGCTGCTGCTGTGGAATGGAAAGGTGTGGGATAACATGACAGGTTCACGCACCTACACTGAGCACTTCATTAGGTACACCTCGTATCTACACTTGGTGTCTGTGTTATCAGCTCAACTGACCACTTATCAATCAATGTTTATTTGTATAGGGCTGTTTACAACCAACGTTGTCTCAAAGCAGCTTCACAGATAATCAATTTGTTATATATAAGAAGAAAAAAACAAAAAAAAAACCCCACAAAGTTAATGTACAGACATTGGGGTGGGGGAAACCGGGTCCAAACCCCTTTGAGCAAGCCAGAGGCAAACGTGATGAGGAAAAACTCAGCTGAGTAAGGAGGAACCAGGCTCAAGGGCGGAACCCAACCTTCTCAGGTCGAACCCGGATGAACTAACATTAGAAGAACATCTGTTAGATCCAGTCTGATTAGATCCAGTCTGATTAGATCCAGTCTGATTAGATCCAGTCTGATTAGTCCAGGAGGGAGTAACTGCAAGATGGAGCCGACCCATAGAAAGAGTTCATGATCAGAGCCACTGACCACATCTGTAGCTCTGCTTTTAGGTGACTCATATGCCCAGTCATTAACTGTCAGCTGTGCAAAAGTACTTCCTGCACATAACAGTAAGAATACTAACTCATACTAGTAAATATTATTTTCCTATTAAAACATATTAATAACATGCAAGAAGTCTTACCAGCAAGAGCTAAAATCTTACGAGTAAAATTTCAGAAACTAGTAGAATTTTAAATTAGAAAATGTAGTTCTAATACTGATGTAAGAGTTCAGTTTATAATAGTACAAATTTATTTCAAATATTTCATCATTCATGTTTGTGAATAGATTCACAAGTTGAATATTTCTTTAATCTTATTTAATTCCTATTAATACATTCAAAAAGAGATAAAATTTCATATGTTACAAATTTGAAAATCTAATTTAAAATTTTGTTCAAATATTGCTGAATTTTGTACAATTTTTTTTTACTAGAGAATATATTTACTAAATATTTCATCATCTATAACTGTGAAAACAAATGTTTCACATATTAACAAATGAATTCCAGTAAATATTATTTTATCATATTAAAACTTTTTAAAGAAAAAACAAGTTCTTACTAGCAAAAACCAAAATCTTACCTGTTAAGTTTTTTTTTTATTTTACTATTTTTTGTATTAATATAATTTTTAAAAAATTTTATTGCAATATCTGCATTTGTACTTTTTTTTAAATAAACAGATTAAAAGTTAAAACCAATATGACCCTTATTTACCCCTGGGTTGGCTGGCCACCCTGGGTAACTCCACTCTTTGTTTTGAGCTGGTTAGTAACAGTAATTAATTGTGGGCGGTGCCTGGCCCCAGTCTCTGCTGGAAATCGGTATCTCTTTAGAGGAGCATGAGAGCTCGAGAGGTTACTGTACGTGCTGTACCAGGCCTACTGACTCGCCAACCGGTCTGTGTTACGTCATTAGCGCCACCTCCTTGTATCTGGTGCGCAGCTTAATTTGGACAGCCGGACTGATTCGAAGGGTTTTCCAGTCTGGGCTTATATGACATGGTTCTCTACAACCATAGCAACGCTTTTCCATAGCAACACCACTGGCACTGCAATGAGGCGTGCTCCTTTCTGCTGTGATCTTTTAAACGTCTGGTTATTCTAACAAATTTTCATGTCCACGGTGCTAGGGCCCGAGCTGGAGGCTCTGACAGCTAGCAGATACCACAGGGAGGAGTTATTATACATTCACTGTGCGCGCTGTACATCTTCCATTTACAGAATGAACACAGTACGACTAATAACAGTTCATTACCCGAACTCAGCCCCAGAGAGGCCGAGCAGGACGACTCAGCTCACCTCGCCAAGTCTATATGTATCGGCTTTCCGGCATGGCTCTACATTCGTCCTGTCCGGTTCTGGAGGAAACTGGTGTTTATCGACTAATGGTGGTAATGGAGGTCGCCTGGCTAGATTCATGCGTAGGTCAAATCTGATTCTCAGTATTTTATTTTACTCTGTAGAATTCTCCCTCAGTCATAAATACATGCACAGGTACGTCATCACTTAAGTGTAATGTGTTAGTGTACTGTAAGTAGCGTGTTGGTGTACAGTAACTCAGTAAGTGTAATGTGTTAGTGTGCTGTAAGTAGTGTGTTGGTGTACGGTAACTCAGTAAGTGTAATGTGTTAGTGTACTGTAAGTAGCGTGTTGGTGTACAGTAACTCAGTAAGTGTAATGTGTTAGTGTACTGTAAGTAGCGTGTTGGTGTACGGTAACTCAGTAAGTGTAATGTGTTAGTGTACTGTAAGTAGCGTGTTGGTGTACGGTAACTCAGTAAGTGTAATGTGTTAGTGTGCTGTAAGTAGTGTGTCGGTGTACGGTAACTCGGTAAGTGTAATGTGTTAGTGTACTGTAAGTAGTGTGTCGGTGTACGGTAACTCGGTAAGTGTAATGTGTTAGCGTAGTGTAAGTAGTGTGTCGGTGTACGGTAACTCGGTAAGTGTAATGTGTTAGCGTAGTGTAAGTAGCGTGTCGGTGTACAGTAACTCAGTAAGTGTAATGTGTTAGTGTACTGTAAGTAGTGTGTTGGTGTACAGTAACTCAGTAAGTGTAATGTGTTAGTGTACTGTAAGTAGCGTGTTGGTGTACGGTAACTCAGTAAGTGTAATGTGTTAGTGTACTGTAAGTAGCGTGTTGGTGTACGGTAACTCAGTAAGTGTAATGTGTTAGTGTACTGTAAGTAGCGTGTTGGTGTACGGTAACTCGGTAAGTGTAATGTGTTAGTGTACTGTAAGTAGCGTGTTGGTGTACGGTAACTCGGTAAGTGTAATGTGTTAGTGTACTGTAAGTAGCGTGTTGGTGTACGGTAACTCGGTAAGTGTAATGTGTTAGTGTGTTGTAAGTAGCGTGTTGGTGTACGGTAACTCGGTAAGTGTAATGTGTTAGTGTGTTGTAAGTAGCGTGTTGGTGTACGGTAACTCGGTAAGTGTAATGTGTTAGTGTGTTGTAAGTAGCGTGTTGGTGTACGGTAACTCGGTAAGTGTAATGTGTTAGTGTGCTGTAAGTAGCGTGTTGGTGTACGGTAACTCGGTAAGTGTAATGTGTTAGTGTGCTGTAAGTAGCGTGTTGGTGTAACGGTAAACTCGGTAAGTGTAATGTGTTAGTGTGCTGTTAGTAGTGTGCTGGTGTACGGTAACTCGGTAAGTGTAATGTGTTAGTGTGCTGTAAGTAGCGTGTTGGTGTACGGTAACTCGGTAAGTGTAATGTGTTAGTGTACTGTAAGTAGCGTGTTGGTGTACGGTAACTCGGTAAGTGTAATGTGTTAGTGTACTGTAAGTAGCGTGTTGGTGTACGGTAACTCGGTAAGTGTAATGTGTTAGTGTACTGTAAGTAGCGTGTTGGTGTACGGTAACTCAGTAAGTGTAATGTGTTAGTGTACTGTAAGTAGCGTGTTGGTGTACGGTAACTCAGTAAGTGTAATGTGTTAGCGTAGTGTAAGTAGCGTGTTGGTGTACGGTAACTCAGTAAGTGTAATGTGTTAGTGTGCTGTAAGTAGCGTGTCGGTGTACGGTAACTCAGTAAGTGTAATGTGTTAGCGTAGTGTAAGTAGCGTGTCGGTGTACGGTAACTCAGTAAGTGTAATGTGTTAGTGTGCTGTAAGTAGCGTGTCGGTGTACGGTAACTCAGTAAGTGTAATGTGTTAGTGTACTGTAAGTAGCGTGTTGGTGTACAGTAACTCAGTAAGTGTAATGTGTTAGTGTACTGTAAGTAGCGTGTTGGTGTACAGTAACTCAGTAAGTGTAATGTGTTAGTGTACTGTAAGTAGCGTGTCGGTGTCGTTTGTTTTTTAGTAAGTAACTCAGTAAGTGTAATGTGTTAGTGTGCTGTAAGTAGCGTGTCGGTGTACAGTAACTCAGTAAGTGTAATGTGTTAGTGTGCTGTAAGTAGCGTGTTGGTGTACGGTAACTCAGTAAGTGTAATGTGTTAGCGTAGTGTAAGTAGCGTGTTGGTGTACAGCAACTCAGTAAGTGTAATGCGTTAGTGTGCTGTGAATCACTTTGTGTTGAGCTTGTTTTGACCTGTTGGCCTAAGCTTGGTTCTAGCTAATGGAACCTGTTCTCCTTCAGTGTTCTGTGCTGATGATGATGTGAATAGACGTCAGTGTCAGACTAATGAATGAGCTTCTATTAAAGACTGGTGGACTGAGAGACACTAGAGTCTCCTCACCTACACTGAGCTGATGAAGAGTCCTGTTCCAGAAATGATAATAGAACATTAGAGCCATAATAAACCATGCTCCTGTTACTCTCCATACTTCAGTACATCTGAAGGTACATACTTTAGTACTGGTACTCTCCATACTTAAGTACATCTGAAGGTACATACTTTAGTACTGTTACTCTCCATACTTCAGTACATCTGAAGATACATACTTTAGTACTGGTACTCTCCATACTTAAGTAAATCTGAAGGTACATACTTTAGTACTGGTACTCTCCATACTTCAGTACATCTGAAGGTACATACTTTAGTACTGGTACTCTCCATACTTAAGTACATCTGAAGGTACATACTTTAGTACTGGTACTCTCCATACTTAAGTACATCTGAAGGTACATACTTTAGTACTGGTACTCTCCATACTTCAGTACATCTGAAGGTACATACTTTAGTACTGTTACTCTCCATACTTAAGTACATCTGAAGGTACATACTTTAGTACTGGTACTCTCCATACTTAAGTACATCTGAAGGTGCATACTTTAGTTCCTTTACTCCAGTGGAGGTTTATAGGGAGACACTGACACTGGAGTACTGTATTTTGGGGATCTCTACTGTAACTGTACTACACGCTGTGTTTATATGTTTACTGCAACTTATCTACACCTGTCCTTGTCCACACGTACACACTTGTAGCTGTTTCTAAATCACTAAATCTTACACTTGTGTTCCATTCAAACTGTTTATTTGATTTAAATTATACAAGGCACTCATTACCTCAAGGACGGGTCTTATCTCTGTACCTGACTGACCCAACATCCACCATTACAGACCTCCAGCGAGCAGTGGTGCCTCCATGAGTCATCCTGTTAGTGCAGCACCATCGGCAGACGGCTGCACCACGCAGGACTACATGCACACAGACCGTTACCACGACTGTCCTTAACACCACGTCACCGTCACCAAAGACTGCAATGGTGTCGTACCAGACTGTCATGGAGTGACTCAGAATGGCAGCGGGTCATCTTCAGTGACGAGTCCCACTTTAGTCTTGGTGGAGACGCCCAACGAATCCGTGTGTGGAGGCACCGTGGTCAGCACCAAGATGAACGGCCTGTTGTCACACGTCCAGAAGGCCTGGTGTTCCTCCACCTCCACCCCTACCGCACCATCTGCAGGAACTGTGTGAGGATGTTGAAGATGCATTTGGGTTGGATTATCACAGGACACCATTAGGAACCTCTACAGCTCCATACCGAGACGTCTGGTGTGTTGGGTTAGCAAACACGGCGGCCCAACCAGCTATACTGATGGTGAGTGTACTGATAGTCAAATAATCTTCTTAGTCTCATAAAGAGAAATATCCACAGATTTAAGAACTTCTTTTTACAAGGACACTTTTTTTTTTTTGCCATGTACAGATGAGCTGCTCCAGCCTTGAAGCTGGAGGTTTAGGTCCTTGAGGTGAGCAATAACATGCCTGAGGGAAAAAGCCCTGTCATGGCAGAAGAATCACTGAGGAAATGAAGAAACCTCTTGAGCCCTCATGCTCCTCCGAGTCCCTAAATAGATACAGATCTCCAGCCGTGACGTTCACTGGGGCCAGGCACCGCCCACGATTAATTACTGTTTCTACCAGCTCAAAACAAAGCCTTGGCTATCCCAAGGGTAAACAGATCACATATTTTTTAATCTATTTGTTTAAATAAGTACACATTGTGCAGATATTAGAATAAAATTCCAAAGTGAAAATACTAGTTTGTGAGCTTTTACTTGTAAGCTTACTTGTTTTTTATTAATACATTTTAATAGAAAAAAATATATATATATATTCATATTTACTAGTGTTTCATCATGTTAGTTTACTTTTACAAATGATAAAATATTTACATTACTGTTTCCCTTATAAAAATGTAATTCTTACAAATACAAATTCGATGAAATTTTAATTTTACATCAAATTCTTAGTGAAAATTAGTTTCTAAAAAGTTACTAGTAGGATTTTAGCTCCCACTTGTAAGAATTATTTTCTTTCTAAATACATTTTAACACGAAAAATAGTAGTTACTAGTATGAATTAAATTTAAACATGTTTAAAGTTTTTTTCACAATTACAAATGATTAAATATTTCCAATATGTTTTCACTATTACAATTTTAATTCTTACATGTACAAAATTTGATGATATTACAGTAAAAGCTTACATCAGTTTCTTAACTTCTAAATTCTACTAGTTTCTAAAATTTTCCTAGTAAGATTTTAGCTCTCAGTAAAAACGCTTGTCTTTTTTAATATGTTTTAATAGCAAAAAATATATTTACCACTATGAATTAAATTTAAACATCTTACAAGTTAGTGTTCACAGTTATAAATGATTAAATGTTTCCAATATGTTTTCACTATTAAAATTTTAATTCTTACATGTACAAAATTTGGTGATATTACAATAAAAGTTTACATCAATTTCTTAACTTCTAAATTCTACTAGTTTCTAAAATTTTCCTAGTAAGATTATAGCTCTCAGTAAAAACGCTTGTCTTTTTAAATATGTTTTAATAGCAAAAAATGTAATTACCACTATGAATTACATTTAACCATCTGACAAGTTAGTTTTCACAGTTATAAATCATTAAATATTTCCAATATGTTTTCACTATTTAAATTGGAATTCTTACATGTAAAAAAGTTTACATCAATTTTTTAACTTCTAAATTCTACTAGTTTCTATAATGTTCCTAGTAAGATTTTAGCTCTCAATAAAAACACTAGTCTTTTTAATGTTTTAATAAGAAAAAATATACTTACTAGTATGAATTAAATTTCAATGTGAAAATTTACTTTTCATAAGTACAGCAGTTAAAATATATACATTAATTTTGCACTAGTAAAAACTGGTTTCTTACATGTACAAATTTCACTACTAATGTATAAATAATTGTACTTTTTTTGTAGTAGAATTTATACAATTGACAATGACTTTAAATATTAAGGTATTTAAAATTAGAACTGAATGGTAAGTGGGTCTAATAGAACAGTCAGGACCAGTGTATGAAGTGTATGTAATGCGGTGTTCGGTCCGTGTACAGTGTCTGAACAGTTTTGACCCTGTCAGATTCGTTAGTGATATGTATTCTAGAACTGCCTATGTTTTCCACAATTACAGAGACTAAATATGAGGGACCCAGAAATGTCAGGTTCTGGTGTCAGCTGAGGGATCAGTCACTCATGTTCAAGGATGTGTGCTGAAGAGTCTAAGCAGAAGAATGAAATTGACAGGACTTGTGATTTGTTTCCAACAGTTTTTTTTTTCATCTTTGTAGAAGGCTTTCCCGTCGGAGTACTGAACGGATATAATGCTCCAGCGTTTCGGGAATTACTGCTGGATGTATTGCAGCGTGATTTGTAAACCTCTCTGCATGCCCCTCATGAACAGACCACTGAACATCCACCATGTTTACAACATGAATTCATTTAGCTTGAGTGCAGGTTATTCCCCTCGAATGCTGAAAGACAATGAGCCAGCCATGTGTCTCAGGCATGAGAGCGCACCAGGTCACCCAAAAACAATGGTACTGCATATTCCTGTAAAAAAAATTCAGAAACTATCTAGGTACTTCAGAAGCTAGCTTGCTAACTATTTAGCTTAACAAGTCATGGTCAAATTCACTAGTGAAATACACTCATCATCAAAAAGAACAGCTGCACAAATAACCGCACCCAGAAGAAATTCAACCCACATGAATGAAACTTGGTGTGTAGGTGTGACATGGTGAGAACACCCCCATACTAACTGAATTTCCAGTTCCATACTCGGCCGCACATGTGATGGTAACCCAAGGAGGGTCTTAATCTCTGTACCTGACTTACCCAACACCCACCATTATTACAGACATCCACGATCGTGTGTCCTCCCTGAGTCCTCCTGTTAGTGCAGCACCATCGGCAGACGGCTGCACTCACGCAGGACTCCATGCACACAG